>JAZGTJ010012694.1:0-13689 GCA_036877575.1 Botia almorhae
GAGAGAGAGAGAGAGAGGCAGAGGCAGAGGCAGAGGGGAACATGTATAGTTTCCAGACTTTTGACATTTAGACAGAGCATTTTGGGGTTTTATACCCCAGAATGAATCAAACTGTGATTATTTGTTATCTTACTGGCCTCACTAGACGTTTTATCCTTGTTTTGAGATTATTGAGATATTTGGATATTCACAACTTTTACAATATTGACTTGGCTGCTTCTCTGACCAGTGCTCTCCTTGCTTGGTCTGTCAGTTTAGGTGGACGGCCATGTCTTGGTAGGTTTGCAGTTGTGGCATACTTGTTCCATTTTTGGATGATGAATTTAACAGTGCTCCTTAAGATGTTCAAAGCTTGGGATATTTTTTATAACCCAACCCTGCTTTAAACTTCTCCACAACTTTATCCAAGACCTGTCTGGTGAGTTCCTTGGTCTTAATGATGCTGTTTGTTCACTAGTGTTCTCTAACAAACCACTTCACAGAACAGGTGTATTTATACTGAGACTAAATTACACAGGTTGACTCTATTAACTAATTAGGTGACCTCTGAAGGCAATTGATTGCACTGGATTTTATTTAGGGGTATCAGAGTACAGGGGGCTGAATACAAATGCACGCAACACTTTTCAGATTTTTATTTGCTTAAAATTTTGAAAACATTCATTCCACTTCACAATTATGTGCTACTTTGTGTTGGTCTATCACATAAAATCTCAATAAAGTACATTTAAGTTTGTGGTTGTAAGGTGACAAAATGTGAAGTGGTATGAATACTTTTGCAAGGCACTGTATATACTGAAATTATCACAAATATATCTGCTGAATTAGTATCATATTTATATAAATACATATATTCAGCCATACTGTTTAAGTGTGCTAAAGTTTATTCTTAAGGCAATTCACTCGTTCACTCTGATTGTTTTCAATGTACCCTTTGGAATGTTTAGGTGTATTGAAATGGTCATGTTTTTTAATTTTCCACAGAAGATAGAGTCCAGATTTACCTTTTTGGCAAAACTCAAAACTCATGCTCTTTAATCACACAAAAAATGGTAAAGTGAAAATTAAAACTTACACTTAAGCTTTTTGTAAAGTACATGTTCTAATAGAACAATGTCACTTAAAAAAACATCCCAAGCTGGTAGATCTTTGACTGTCTGACAGAGGTTCCACTGCTCCTCCTGACCCCAGCCTATACAGACACAATGTGACCTTTTTCATTGTCTGTACGATACCCCTGTTCCATCTCCTGCCTGGATGAGGGGGTGGGAGGGGTTGCGGCTGTCAGTTAAATTAAAATACCACATAATAATAATAATTATATAAATAATGACATTGATAAAAGGGCTAATCTACACAAAACAAAACAGCGTGTTCCTCCCTGATTGTGTGAGGTTGTTGCGGTATTCAATTTAGACATTTTCTCTGGCATATTAATCATCTTTTCAACAAACAAGCCGGCGTTAATTAAAGCGGAGCACGAGGATAAAGACGTGTTGCTGGATCATCACTCCGTTTATCAGCTGTGTGCACACACACCCTGCCGTTTAGCAAATCCCACGCAGTGCTGCGAGGGGAATTTCAATGCTCAATGAGTTTCAATGGGTTCGGAGCTGTTTTTGGGAGGGGAGAAGGTGGATTGTAAGAGTTTCGAATACAGAGTCTGTCAATGTGAAACCCTCTGCCCTTCACTGCGGGGAGCTAAATTTATTTGTCAGTTTTATTTAAGCTGAAAAAAAAGCATGAAGACTAAATCGCCTTAACCTAAACATGCTTGAGAAAGACGAAACTGCGTGGCTCTTAGATAGTTAGAAAACTTCCAATAAATGGTTTAAATGATTAATGAATGGACATTGGGCTGAAATGAGGTTGTTTTAATGGAGTGCCAGATATATACAGTGCATTCAGAAAGTATTCAAACTTCCCATTTCTGTTTATTGCTGGAATCTTTCTGGGTTAGGGAGCAAAGTACAGAGATATCTTAAATAACCTGTTCCACAGTGCTCACCTTCCAACATGACAATGAACCTAAGCACAGATCCAGGACAACACAGGAGTGGCAGCTCTGTGAATGTCTTTAAGTGGCCCAGTCAGAGCCCTGACTTGAACTCTATCAAACATCTCTGGAGAGACATGAAAATGGCTGTCCACCGATGGTCCCTATCCAACCTGACTTGAGAGGATTTGCAAAGAACAATGGCAGAAAATCCCCCAGTCCAGGTGTGCAAAACTTGTTGCATCGTACCCAAAAAGAATTTTTGTATTTCAGTTTTTTTTATACATTTACAGACATTTTTAAAATTCTGTTTTTACTTTGTCATTATGGGGTACTGAGTGTAAATTAATGATAAAAAATGAACGAATGTAGAATTAGGTTGCAACATAACAAAATTGAAGTGAAGAGGGTCTGAGTACTTTCTGAATGCACTGTATGTTTTCCCTTACAAAAATGCTTACTATTATCCTAACTATTACTATTACTATTATCCTAATTTTATGTCTAATATCATAATTACTACTATTCATTTAGCAAACGCTTTTATCTAGTGGTTGACTGATCGTTTCCGACTGCTGTGAACTGGTCTGTCATTCACCACTTTTATCCAGAGTGATGTACAAATGAGGAACGCTGTAATAACATAAAAGCATTTCAGTTGTTTCAGTTAATAATCTGCCACTGTTAACAAAAAATCTTTTTTCAAAATGATAGGAAGATTCTGTAAACTTTTGACAGGGATCCAATATTATTTTTTTCATTATACACTAGGTGTAACAATAATTGTATTGTATGGTCTCCATTAGTTTGCACTGCAATAATTTATACATTTTCTTTTTTTGGATGTGCAAAGAAATGTTTTTATAAAATAGTTAAAAGAGCACAGCTATATTCCTAAATGAACAAAACATAATGTACATTGTGTTTCCAGAGCATGTGATGGATTTGAACCCTCCTCATTCACTTTACCTCCAGCACCAGAGCCCACATCACACAATCACGCCACACTCCCACAATCCTTTTCTTCTCTGGCTGCTTGACTCCAAGCACACTCAAACAGCCTGCTACACCACACTGAGATCTCTCTCTCTTCCTCACTTATTCTCGCATACATTCTGTCTCTCACTCATTCTTTTCTAGTCTCTCTCTCCAGGAACTCAGGGCAGAATGCAAGAGAGAAGTCAAAAACCCACGACAATGTGCCAGAGAAATATCAAAGTGGCTTTTTTTCGCTCGTCACCCAATCCAAAGATGGGCCAGCACCAAATCCTGCTGCCCTATCAGACAAATTAAAGTAAATCAAGCATGAAATGAAGCAGGAGAGCCCGGAGATAAGGTCCCTTTAAGTCCCTCACAGATTAGACCACTGAGAGAGAGGGAGAGATATAAGAATATGGAAGGAGAGAGGTGCTGAAAAAATGCCAGTTTGCTGGTTCCTTTGTGGCAGACAAGATTTCTTCACTTTGGCATTGACGTTGAAGAACAGAAGAGCTATTTCCTAAAACATTTTCCTCATAATGACCATTTGTTTATTATAGTACTCGAATGTTCGGAAGTGCTTTGGAGTGTGACTGAGTTCGCTACGAGTGTCCTATAATGTTCATTTGATGCAATGAAGTGGAACGGTGCAAAAATTTTAGTGAAAGAAAAATGCCCTTGCCATAACTTGACATACTAGCCTGCAACATAAATAATATTTTTCAACTATTAGACTAAGTTATAAATTCCTCCTTAATATATTAAAGTCAACATGAAATCAAAATTGATGATTTACTTTCCTAATACAGTACTGGTGTTATTGTGAACGATTGAACATCCTGTTCCTGTGAAAAAAAGTTTTTCTTGCCCAGCTTGCCTATTTCTGAAATAGCTTTAAATTTTGGCTGATGTCATCAAGCCCTTTTACTTTTAGCCCCTCCCATCCAGCCACCTGTCTCCATTCTAGAATGTAGCCCATCATTTTTTAACAATCCAATTATTTCCTGGTGAATTATAAAAGGCCTGTCCTACATTTTTTCCATGTTGAATATCTTGTTTTACTTGGAAAAGCATAACATACGAAAGTAAAATGGGTAGGGAACATTGTTTTGTGTTGACTTTGGGGTTCAGAGTATCTGGTTAATTTAAAGTGATGATTAAATCCAAATAAAAAATTCAGTTGTCAGTTTTACATCCTCATGTCATTCCAAGCATCACATGTCAAGTTTCTTATGATGAACTATTTCTTTAATTTCTTCCTAAAGGCAGCAAACAAACAGCACAAGTGTAAACTGTGGCTGTCAAAAATGCCTGTGTAATGTTTATTTCGTTTTAAGACATTCATTTTATTTGTTCTTGTCTGTTGCTGTTGTTTAAACAACATTGCTTTAATAGACAGTGTGGTCACACTTATATTAGGTGGCTTTAAATATTGTGTACTTACATAACATGATACATTGTACTTACTATGCACATACGTGGGGTTCTGGATAGGTTTATAGTTAAGGGATAGGTTTAGGGTTAATGATAAGGTTAGTAATTACATGATGACACTTTATATATAATTACAATTTAACTGTATGTACTGTATGTATGCTATGGTTAGGTGTTTGTGAGATCGGGATAACTAGGATTCAGAAGAGGAACGCGGAATAAATAACCAAAGATATTTAATAACATGAAGAACATACAAACACTAACCGTTTAAATCAAAGCAACACCAGACGCACAGTAGTGTAGCTCATCGAGTCCACAAGAATACATAGAACAATAAAACAAGAGCATTCACAAGAATTCACAATAACCGACCGCCTAAACAAGAGAAAGGAAAACTTAAATAACAAGACTAATCAGGGTGACACAGGTGGTGGTGATTTTCAAACAGGAAGTAAATCAAAAACAGGAAAAAACGGAACAGAAAACTTCAATAAGAGTATACAATAGGTACAGTGTTTTAAGCTTTTCTTATGTAAGTAAATTGCAGTAAAAGAAATATGAAGTGGGACTAACATTGTTTTGCTTGTTTTTGTTGTCCTCACTTTTTTCCTAAGTTTTAAAGATGTGTATTAATCCAGAGAGAGAACTGGTGTAACAGCTTAACCCTCATCTTCTGAGAGCAGTGGCTTTAGATTCTCTTTATTTATCATTTCATCTTCAGGCATTTCTCTCTTTCTGAAACTGGATAATTTAACACGCTTCTGCACTGTTCACATCAAAACTTACTGCAGAAAGAGGCTTAAACCACCTTATCTGAAGCCCTGTCAAAGCAGTGAGGCGCAAGCCTAATCAAAGAGACAGGCAGGGTCACCCAGGAGAAAGAGCCTGACAGAACACTCTTCGACTGGGTGTATGATCTTTAATTGACTGCAGGAGCTGGGGGGATGCTTACACTGTATCTGAGGGGACTTAGCCTGATCATGGGGAGGTGTGATGTAGTGGTTAAAAATCTTGTCTGGTAACTGAAATGTTTGTAGGTTTGTACCCCCAAAACGTTGATCCATGATCAATCACCTTTGTGTCTTTGAGCAAGGTACTTAACCTTAGGTTGTTTAAATTTCTGAATACAACACTGGATAAAAGAATGTTCTTATTAGTGGCCAGCCAATATAGGCTTTTCATTGCCAATGCTGAAGCCAATATCTAGAGAGCAGCGTGTTGGATGAACATTATAATTACAATCTTTGTATTCGAATTTAATGATGGCAAATCATGAGTTGTTTTATTATAAAGTTGTAAAAAGAGTTGATTGGATGATAACTGTAATGTTGTGGTCTCTACAGGGGAACTGAAAGTGGTAAATGAAGAAGGAGCGAAAAGAATTCATTCTTGTCAAGCACTTTCTCTGGGCACCACATGGGGACCTTTCCCTGGGAAGATTGAGATGGCCACAGGAGGAAGTGACAAGGTGGGTGTTTTACAGTTTGCTTTGTTTCTTGTGTGAGAAAAGTGCAAGTTTGAATTTGGAATTACAATTTTTGTCAGTTATTTCTATTTAGCAAGTTATTTCTCTCAGGAAGCGTTTCAAACACTGACACAACACAACGAATATGAAATGATGTGTGTTAGTTGATAACTGGTGTTAATTGATGCTTTATGTATATGTAATTTTCATGATGCCACACAAAATGATCTCTTGAAGTGACTAAATCCACAGTATTTTTTTAACCACCTTTAAGAACAGTTAAAAGAATTAGTTTAAACCAATTGTATGGTCAAAATCACAATTCAACTTTCTTATGAGCAATACCAATCAGCTTCCACCACCATTCTCCAATTGACTTGCCTGTAACTCAGAAAGTCTGGGGTCAAATAAAATCTCAAGTTTACTGCTGGTAATTACATCATTGTTGTTGCATTAGTGAGCTCTTGTTATGGAAATCCAGTCATTATGACATGACTAGAATGCAGCAATAAAACCGTAATGCTCTTGTGATTTAGCTTTTGACAATAGCTTTGACAATTTGTGTTTGCTACACAGTGCATTGTGGGTAATTAATTACAGAAACACTACAGAGAGACAGACAAGATACACATATTGACAAGAAAGCAGTGCTGAAAAGTAAAAACTATTTGGTTTGATGCACATGTTTGTGTCCATTTTGAGGCCTTTGAAATAGTGGTGTTGTGTTTTGGAGTGTGTATGAAAGAGAGAGAGAGTGTGTGTTTCATGGGTAATCTGTGCCCGTGGCAGGTTTACTCTGTGAAGCAGACTGGTATCGCAGGCCCATTGTTGTTGCTCCTGTCAGAGCGGAAGAGGCCGATGGAGGCCTGTGCTGGCCTGATAAGAGGAAAGAGGATTCAGTAGAGAGAGACACAGAGAGAAACAAAAATGATTTCAGGAGAGTGGAGAGCTGTGTGCCTCTTTTATGAAGTATTCCCACACAGTCAGATCCACACAAACTCTCTCTCCTGCAGGATTCTAAGAGTAAGATTCTATACCTACTGTAAGTTAAAACACAGCTACTAGGTGGGGAAAAAATTAATAACAGGATCCAATACATTTAATGTGCCAATAAAGTACACATAATAATTATTAATGACAAATTTATTAAAGTTAACAAGTCAATAAGCATTATTCTTCCTTTAGATATGTAAATAAAGTCAGTCACTGTTGGCAATGGGCAATAGGTAAATAAAATCAGCTTTGACTTTGTGTTGTTCTTTTTAGTATACAGTAACACCAGCAACATTTATTTGAATCTGAATCTGAATGTTCTCCAGGTGTAAGAAACTGTTGTGTTGTATACATCTTTTCTATCTGTATTTTACAGTTTAATAATAATGTATCTATTATATAGCTTAATCTGTATTTCAAACTTAGATCTCCTCATCTATATCTAATTACTTTCATATATAAGTAATTTTAAGAAAACATCTAAAAACAACAAACACAACTAACAACTTCCTTAAAACTGGAGCTATTTCCTAAAGATTCTCCTCTGGGCACTTTAATTTTCCTTTAAAATATATAAATATATAAACATATAGCTACTTCTCCCTACTCCTCAATTCAATTAAATTCAAATGTATTTAAATAGTGCTTTTGTAATGCTTTTGAGTCGTGAGGATCCATCTGCAGCGTTTTATTAAGAATGGTCAAGACAATGGTTCAAAACACCGGCAAACAGAGCAATGGGGACTAGACAAACTCAATAATGTTAGTACAGGCAATGGTCAGGGCAGGCAGCAAACAATCAAAATGATGTCCAAGCAAAGTCCAAAAGGCAGGCAGCAAACATTTCAAAAACGTAGTTCAAGGCAGAAAAGGCAGGTCAAAAAGTCAGGCAGGGAATAATCAGAAAACACAACAGACAATCCAAATAGAAATCAGGTATAATAGAAAATGCTCTGAAATGTTAGCTGGGGCAAAACAAGACATTGCAATGAGTCTCTCAGAGTCTGGGGTTTAAATAGCAGAGCTGATTGGAATCAGGTGCGGCAAACAGGAAGTGATTAGCCAGATAGGGGGCTCATGGGAAATGTAGTTCGAATTGATTCCAATACTCAGGAGAGGGTCCCCTCTGATGGCGTAGAGGAGGCGAAGCAGGAGCCTCCTCGGTAACAGCTTTTTTACATTGTTTCAAAGTAGCTTTACATATAATGAAAAGAAAAACACAAAACTGTTTTCTGAATATTATGAACTAAATATTATTTTACTAAATTATTTTACTAAAGAATATTATGAACTAAATCAGGGCAACAGTGGCAAAACTCCAATGATGTATTCACAGAGAAAATACCTTGGGCGAAACCAGGCTCAAACGGGTGGGCCAGTTCTCCTCTGTGAAGTTACTCTGTCAAGATACACATAATACTCAAACATGAATATCTGCATACATATACAGTTAGATTAATACATGTACAGATCACTAGAGATGTAGATTATAAATGTGACAGGTACTGTAAGGTGGCAATCATGAAGTCTGTTATTATAGTAGGTTCTTCACTTTCTATTAGACACACACTTATACTGATGCTGTGTCTTGTCTGTCTTATCAAATGTATGATGATCAAGTGGCCTCTAAAACTATATCGCTCCATATTGCACTCACCTTGCCTCACAAAACCTTAAGTTCTTATCAAATGTATGATGTATGATGATCAAATGTATTTTGAATGAGTGGCCTCTAAAACTATATTGTTCCATATTGCACTTTATTGACTTTAAACACTTTAAAACGTTTTGCCTCACAAAACTTGACGTAGCAATCAAAGTTCAGAAATGTGGTTATTCTGATTCACTCACACTGACTATAAAATTACAGATAAAAGACAAAACTATTGAAATGTAACTGCAGTACCAAAATACCTTAGCGTAAGATATCAAAACCATTAAAAACTATACAATTTTAGTTTATGATCTAGTAAGACAAGTGATGCTGCGCTGCTACAATGCATTGCTGGTTTATCAAATGCAAAACGGAATGTAGCTTTTGGTCACACTACACTGTTGCTTGCGGAGAAAACTACTTGAAAGACTACACTGTTTTAAAAGTAACTGAGCTACTGTCAAGCTGCTGAAAAATGTAGTCAAGTTAGTAGCATTGCTACTTGTAGGTAGCTATTCCCCAACACTGAAAATATCACATTTAGGGAAAGGACAGGGCAGCAGCCTCTGAGGTTAATTTTAATCTAGGTGTCTACCTCACCTTTACTGCAAGCCCATAAGACAAAGTTGTATCAAATCAGCCCTGTCTCAGCTTGAGCATCCGGCCGGAAGATGATACAATTCAGCAAAAATGCAGATTTAGGCACAGTGAGAGAAAGATAGGGAGAGAGAGAGAGACAGAGAGAGAGAGAGTGAGTGCTCCTGAAAAGATAAAACCAGTGATAACAGTTGAAGAGTCTGGAAGGCATTTGGTTTCCTTTGGATGTCTCCCGAACCCCACAGGTTGATAAGATCATATCCACCTGAATTCAAAGGCCTGTGATGGATTAATCTAAAATTAGTACAAATGTATGACATGGAGGTCTGCTTTGGGTTCATGGATGTAAAATTAGACAATAATAGAAATAGTTTGCCTAATAATGAAAATTCTATCTTGCCGTTCCAAACCTGTATGACTGTCTTACTACTGGGAAACAAAAAAGGAAATATTTAATGAATATCCAGTTGGGTTAAATCAATACAAATACTTTTAATTATAAAACATGATCACGGTACTTGTACAATGATTAGTGAGTCTCACATACTTGTTGCTCTATACTCTTGAGTACTTTATTAGATGTTAAAGTGATATCACAATGTCATAATATGGTATTGCAATTGTTCTGAATCCACCCAATATGACACTTTAATTTAAAGTCATTTAGTTTGGATTGACATGGGGTGAATGAATCTATCTTTAATATATATGCCATTATATATGGAAACATCAAACCAAGAGGCATTTAAAGACACACACACAGTTTTTCTGCAAAATAAACAAATATTTTTACAAATAGACATTTGTGAGACATTTAAGAGACATTTAAATGTAAAAACAATAGATATACTGTTGGACACTTTCTGATTATGAAACATTAGTGGAACATATCTACCAAATGTGCTGTATGAGTATCCTTAATTTATTATTCTTTTTGTCTTATTGTTCTACAGAGATAACACAGATTACACACACACACCAGTTTTTAAAATTTCCCGTGCCAGGGTCTTAGGAAGCTGTGATTCTGTTGATAGTGGTGTACAGTGTGTCTAAAGATCAGTGCTCAGCATTCCACGTCTTCTGTTTCTAAGCCCACGCTGCTTCATTCTAGATTCCAACTGTCCCAAAGGAAGAGATCTGATCAGGTGGAACATTCAAAGGGTCTTTAACAATACAACCATTCAGACGGTAGACATATGGGGTGTGGCCTATTCACCCACCCTCTTCTCTGTAACACACACACACACAAAGATTTTGCTTAGAAAGAGCCTTGGGAAGTGATGATTGAGAGGACAAGCTTGAGGTTGAGCTTCATACAGCACATTTACAGTTTATTTACTGAAACTATTCCAGAAGTTGGGTACACAGGTAACAGTTTTTAGCAGTCCTTGTGTTTACAAGACATCAGTGTTAATATAATAATTTGCTGAAAATCAAATGATCTTACTGGATGACCAAAATTGGTTAGGTTAGTGGAATCAAACCTTTACATGAGATATATACAGAAGAAAGAAGAGTTTTATTTGTTCTACAGCTGTCTGTGGACAGTGCTAAGCTATTTAATTTGTTTTTCTATTCCAGTCTATTATTCTCAACTATTTCCAACAAATCTGTTTCTTAACAGTGAGTAAAAGCAAAGCAAACTATGATTGGTTGTTTAATGTGTCAATCAGGTGGTCTTCTTGTCTAAATGCTATATAAGTGGCCCAGACTTTAAACTGGTTGTTAAACTTCTGGCTATGTGAGACTATACCAAGCTGTTGTAATGACTGTGTTTTCTGCTGCAGGTGCTCAGCGGAGGTCCTCGCTGGCTAAAGGATGTGATGTGGGTCACTTCAGAGGACAGCAGGAGCAACTGTGCAGTTTACAGCAAAGGTGAGAGTTAATTCGGCCAACAGACATCTTTTTAGTAAGTACACAGGGAATAATGGAATAGATTTTTACGAAAGCATTTTTCTTTCTTATGTTGAAATTCCTATTAAAACAAGTCAGAGTGGGACATACCAACAAGCTTGTTTTTAAAATCACCGGCAGCCTTTATTTTCCATCACAACCAGAAAACTAGATTTTTTTTGTATGTAGTAGTTTGGTGATTTGGGGGGAGGCACGCTGTGCACGTTCACAGGGTCTTTAAAACTCATTGCATCTACATTGTTACATATAGCAAACCTGAAAAACTACTACTTCCTACAAGCCTTTTAAAAAAGTAATAACTTGTAGTGTAGTAATAACCACCAAATACTCAATGTTTGAAGAGCAGAAAGATAACTCTTTGTTGTCTGTGCTTTCTCCCTTCGACTAAAAGTGATATTTCTGCTAAAGTGCTCCACATTTTTATTATCTTGCCTGGGCTTAATTGATTAATCTCCTTACACTACACGTGTAAGTTGAACGGAGAACAATCCCTACTCCATTCTGGAAAAAAAGACTCGAGGAAAAAGATTTAAAAGCCTTTATAGCACTTATCTGAGAACACAGAGAAATGGAATAATGGCTCAACATCTTTAGCAATGTCAAATTCCATTATCAGTGTATTCAAACAGTACCACCCCCTAGAGGAGTTGACTTTCTGCCAGTGAGCGGCACAGTGATTGCGTTTAATTAAAAGACAACACTGATGAACTGAAGGGATTTCAACTGAGAAGTGATTAAGAAGTAAAAAAGGGCCAGGATCGATTAGGCCAGGCTGCTGGATATCTCCCACACTTTCCGGATTATTGTTTTTCTGTATCCAACCAGATTGCAGTTAATTCTCCCAGTAATGGTCACATCACAAGGTTTTTTGGGGGGTAGGAATCTTATTGTACACAATATGTACAATATATGTTTTACAAGGATGTAACCACATATTCAGTACTGAGGTGACCAGACAGTAGTAGTTAGTAGTAGTAGTAGCACTTGGCTCAATTTCTTGGTCTGAATCTAAATTTGATTTCTGCCCCCACTGGACTTTTCATATTCTAATATTTAATTCAGAGCCAAACATAAAGCTGCAATCTGTACATTTTTTGGTTAAAAATGAACAGAAATCAGCTATTTAGCAAGTACATAACAGATCAGTGTTCAAAATGGTATCCACACTGTACCCCAATTTGCAATGGGAGGTTTATAATTCTGATAATTCTGAGCTGTTGGGTCCAATTTCCCAGGATATGTCTATTTGACTTGTCACATTGTCACAAGAAGACTTTGCAAGTACCTTTTTTACCTATTTTTTAATTTAGTTTTATACAGAGATGGTAATAGAGAGGCAAAAGGTAAGGATTGCAGCTTTAAAGCACACAGAACAGTACTGTGTATTACAAATTTTACTCTGTCAATAGTGCCTAACTTTCATGATAAAGACAGATTGCAAACTCGTCAATTACACATAAACCATACCCCAGTTTTGTATCAGAACCCCAGAATTATAAATAGTGGTGGACAAATATGGGTCCCTTTGCATTTAACCCACCCAGTGAGTAGTGAACACACACACCGCAAGTTGGGAACATAAACACCCAGAGCAGTGGGCAGCTATCACTGCAAGGCCTGGGGAGCCTTGCTCAATGGCATCTTAGTCGTTTTTCGCCGGCTGAGGGAATCGACTCTCTAACTGTTGGGCTATGACTGCCCATGTATTCAGCTGTCACTCTCCCCCAGCATGGAAAAGTGCAGATAGTTCCCTGGGCAAATTTCCTGTTTTATAAAAGAGGAAATACACCACAGTTGGTATTTTGTTATGTCTTTTTGTGCGTGTGCCTCTGGGTGTGGTTGGTACCCTTCAAGGGCCACGCTAATGCTGAAGCAGCGTTCCATTGAGACCTTGCAGTCACAGGAACCACGGACACTCCCTGCACACAGGGGTGTGTCAGCAAGCCTCAGGTAATTTCAGAGAAACAATAGATGAGTTTTTGCTGGGTGAATCCCCAATGAACATCCATTGCCCAGAATGGATGTTCAGGATGAGATAGGCGGTCCGCCCTATGGTGGCCTCACTGTCTCATTCAGAACTCATGAGGAAGATGAGTTATCGATTGCAGCATTAGAGGGCAGGCTTACACCATCTGAAGTGAAAAACTCTGGGACTCATGTTAAATATGCTGCCTTAACATCGCAGCAGTCCTTCCAAAATCCGAGCAGTCCTTTGTCTGCTTTGCAGGTCAGTAAAAAAAGGGAAGGCTCTCTCATTGTGGATTTAGCATAGGGACCCCCAGTGTTACTACTTCGATACAATGTCTTATTCCCTCCATCAGATCTACACAGATATAACCAAAACATTTTCTTATTGGATGATTATTAGAGCCAATTCAGGGCTAGGGTTTTTTTTGTCCGTACCCAGCTAACAACTAATCTCAATGTTGGCTATACAGTCTATAAAAATTATTAAGTTCTAATAAAAATGTTGTTGCAGTAACATTAGTAAAACTTTTTTACTGCGATGTATCATATATATATATATATATATATATATATATATATAAAACGTTATTGTTAAGTAGTAAGTGGAACATTTTAAAAACAAACAAAATTGTTATTGCAACGAAAAATTGAAATTTTGAGCGTTTCTAGAACTTTCAAATTAGCATT
>JAZGTJ010012695.1:0-15639 GCA_036877575.1 Botia almorhae
AGGTGCAGGTACACACTCCTACCCTCAGGTGCAGGTACACACTCCTACCCTCAGGTGCAGGTACACACTCCTACCCTCAGGTGCAGGTACACACTCCTACCCTTAGGTACAGGGGTGTAAAATGCAGGACTACAAGACTGGGGGACTCTTTCTTTCCCTCAGCCATAAGACTTTTGAACAGGTAGCTGAATAAACTGATTTCATTACTGCTGTTTCCCATCATCTCCATTTATATGCATCCAAACTGCACACCTGTAATATAACTGCTGCTATTTATTCATATTCATTTTGACTTCGTCAAATCGCTGCTGTTTTTCAATTTGCACGTGTAGTCAATATTTCAGAGTTTAACATTATTATGTGTGCCTTATTTTATATTTGTTCAATTTATTTATTTTTAGTTTTATAAAATTGTCCCGGCAGGGAATTTTATTGTACAAGGAAACCTTTCCCCACTGTGCAATTAAACGCTTTAAATCCTTGAATTGAATCTTTCATTAATGGACAAACAGACAAACAGTCCAACCCAACTTCAAACAAGCAGAGAAATGTTCTCACAGTAACTTTTAGATGCAATCATGTAGCAAATGAGAGAGGCTAGACATTTAGACATTTAAGGTTGAATCCACAGTGTCTAACTCAACAGTCTCTGCATAATAATATAGAAAACAGCACGATATGTAAGGAAATGACAGTTCTGCTGTAATAAAGACTCTTGTCATATTTTGACTGTATGACTACAGTGATTTACCTCGAAGGCTTTGTCCACATCTCCTTTAGCATGATGAAGAGCTTTAGCTGCGTCTCTCTTACTGTAACCCAACTCCATCAGTGTATTGATAGCCTGCAGACGCTGCTGTCTCTTCTCACGCTCCAGCTCCTTCATCTCCTGCTTCTCCTAAACGACACAGTCACAAACATCAGACCTCTAATTCAAAGGCTGTGCTCTGAGTTAGTGTCTGTAATCCACAGACCTTCTTCCTCTGAGTCAGGTGAAGCAGCGCCTCCTCGATGTTTCCTCGACACGCTCTCAGACCCAAACGAGCTTCCTGATCAGAGAAACCCAAACTCATCACCTGGTTTAGCTTCTCTGGGTCCAAACACAGCTGGCCATACATCTCCTGCGCCTGTGCAACACACATTTGAATGCAAAAGGTCTCCTCCACTTATAAAGCATGAGATTAAACATAAGCCAAATGTCACTTGACAGTTTGAAAATGTTTCAACTTACTTTGTTGAGCAGGTGAAATGCTTTGTTCCCATCACCTGTGTGGAAGGCCAGACAACTCTGAAGAAGATACAACCTCAAAAACAGCACGTCCTCTCCGCCAGTGTGTCCCTGAATGTCAGAAACACAGAGTCACTTGTATTGTATTCATTTCATGTAAGATTCATTTCAAGAGGTGCTTCTGGTGTCAGACCTTGATCTGCTGCAGTCTGCTCTGCTTCTCTCCATAGCACCTGTGGAAACATCTCTCAGCGTTCTCCAGTCTCTGTTTGGCATCCTCCAGACAGGTGAGCTCGCTCAGTGCCTGGTAACACCACACAATGTCCAGCTGCAGGACGGCGTAATTATCCACAGTGTGGAGAATGGTGGAGTCACATTTACTGCAGCACGTACACAACATGGACAGAGTTGTCAAGACCTTTACCCAGAAATTACCTTTTGCTATCTGCTACTGTAAACTGAATCACTGATCGTTAAAGGTGCAGTAAACGATTTCTGAGAAACTTGAAATTTAACACCCAAACAATTTTTTGGAATATTTGCTAGTTGTGTGTTTTTTCACACAGTGTTTGCTGTGTAAATAGGAGAAGAAAGGGTGTTACACCATAACACTTAATGAGCAATAGGGGGCATCTAGCTGCTGTTAGTCTATGCCTGTTTTGCTTAGCATGTTTGTTATTCCAAGGGCAACACAATGAAAGAGGTGCATGTTTGTTTGGCTGTTGAGCATTTCTCAGAATTTACTTACTGCACTTTTAATCATAATAAAGTCATACTTAAACTGTTCATCTGCCTGCAGCAGGTAAGACAGAGCACAGCTGTGCTTCCTCTTCCTCATCAGAGCACGACCCTTCTCGTGGAAGCCCATTGCCATGATCAGAGCCTGACATGAGCACACACAGTCAGCAAACTATAATTACTGAAATGAATTCAAGTTCTAATGAATAAAAATGAGTTGGGCCAGTAACAGCAGTCATAATGAGCTCTGTTTTAATTTTATATATCATTCATTTTCTGTAGAGCTGAGACTAGGACTGAAATACCACAATGACAATATAAACAGTTGAAGTATTATGTGACAGGAATGACCTTCCTCTCTCTGTTGGGGATCTGGAGTGGATTTCCTTTCTGATCAGCAATCTCTAAGAACGGGGTGGTGGTGGGGTCCTCAGAACCATCTGACAGTCACACAGAAGCATCAAGAATCAACAACAGTAAATCATATCACATACAGTTCCTATGAGCAACTGTTGATCACAAGACACAGTAACAGACTGAGCAACTGTTGATCACAAGACACAGTAACAGACTGAGTAACTGTTGATCACAAGACACAGTAACAGACTGAGCAACTGTTGATCACAAGACACAGTAACAGACTGAGCAACTGTTGATCACAAGACACAGTAACAGACTGAGCAACTGTTGATCACAAGACACAGTAACAGACTGAGCAACTGTTGATCACAAGACAGAATATTTTCACCTCGTTCTGACAGGATCTGGAACCCTTTCTGAGTTCTCTGCACTCCTTCAACCTCACTGCGTCTCTTCTGTTCTTCATCCAACATCATGTTCCTCTCGTCCTCAGATGACACAGACAGCACCATGATCTTACTGTTGTTCTTCACATCCTGTTCATCCAGTCTCTTCTCTTAAACAAACAAACAAACATTACGTCACAGTCTGAAACACAGAACACTGAAAAGCATTTTATATGATATGAATACCAAACAGAGCCATTTCATATGCAATAACTTTATTAAACATCTACATTTATTTTTTTAACAGATGAGGAAACGTCACAAGCAATTTGCCATAAATATTTCCAGTGAGTTAAAGTCAATGTTTTACCTGGGGACAGTTTTCCAGTGAGTTAAAGTCAATGTTTTACCTGGGGACAGTTTTCCAGTGAGTTAAAGTCAATGTTTTACCTGGGGACAGTGCTTTCCCTCTCAGGATCAGATGGAAATGTTGTAATCCATGTTTCTTACTGATCCTTCAATCAACATACAGAGCAAATCAATGTAAACACACTTTTATATAATAAATAAATCCCATCAGAAATGTGGTATAATGTGGTTCAGATTTAATGTGACACTGTTAAGACTTACTCTTGTTTAAGCTCTTGAGCTGTGATGTCCAGTTTGGTTTTTAAATGAACTTTCATCTTCTGCAAAAACGTGTCAGTACAGTGAAAGAATCCATTCAGAAAACACAAACAAAGTGTTTCATTACTGTATCACCAAACACGACACTGTAAACACTCGTCTGTCTGCCCAGCCCTATTGGTCAACTTATCTGACCCTGTGAGGTTGAAACATTTACCACGTGTGGTCCAACTAAAGCTGTAGAAATTACTCACTTTACCTTTTCAATAAACAAGAAACATTTGTATGAAACAGCTAATTTAGGAAACAGGATGGTCAACATGAAGAACTTATTGAGTGAGCCCCAATTACGTGAGCCAACTGGACGTCTCTGTAAGACATGTTAGAGGGTTCAATCTGATGTCCTGTTGTTTTATGCTACCTGAGTTTCTTTGGAGAGGCAGAGCTCCAGTGTGGCTACAGACGTCTCTCTGAACTCTTTATTTCCCTTCCCCTTCATCACAGCATCTGACTGAATGATTTCCAGAGCAGATCTCACATTCTCTTCTTCAAATCCTGTGACTGAAGCATATCTGCCCGCCAGTTCCTGAAGACCAAACAAACGTACAGCTCTGAGAAACACACGGAGCTGAATGTACATTGTATGAACCCAATAATCACATACAGTTAGAAAAGGTCAGACAGATGTCAACCTGACAGATGTCAACCTGACAGATGTCAAGCAGACAGATGTCAACCTAACAGATGTCGACCTGACAGATGTCAACCTGCCCTTATCCTCAGAAACCATTAACAAAACTACAAAAGATAGAAAAGAAACTCTGAGGTTTTTGTTGATGTGCTAAAAAGAGACAGATCACTTGATTTCTGAAGCAAAACTATGAGAGAACCACAGATCTCAGTGCAACAGAGCAGAGATGTTTCCTGAGGTCTGTGTTGACTGAGTGATGTTTGAGGGCTTGTCACCTGTATGTGTTGATGGTCAGTGGTGAAAGGCTCCTGCCACAGACGAATGTTGTCTTCTCTGAGCAGAGAGATCAGTCGATTCTGAACGTGCTCCTCCATGCCTTCAAATACACAGAACAGGTCACTGCTTGTAAGTGAAAGAGAAACCACCAGCTCTGCATGGGAAGTCCCTAAAACTCCAGGAAAACACCTGTTTACGCGTAACGTGTGTATATAAAGGGCTCGGAGGCGCTGTAAAAGTCAACAACATTATTGTGCGTGTAGAGACAGTTGGTTAACCGAGCACTTTCTGATTCAATGACAGGCTCAAAATTACGCTTAGCGATCAAAACATTCAGAAGTGAATTTATATATCCTCACATGTGTACGTATCGTTGCTGTATAACTCGTTTGTTATGAGTAAACAAACGTTTGCTTCTATCTCACCTGCTCAGCGCTGCGCAACACGTGACGTTGTTATTGACTCACTTCCGGTCACGTGTATCATGTTGGTTTTTGGCGCGCTCTGCTGGAGCGGCGTTAAACTCGATTAGTTTTCATGTATAACAATTGCATTTTACATTTATGCATTTGGCAGACGCTTTTATCCAAAGCGACTTACATTGCATTATACTATACAGTGTTTCTAAGTATATGCAATCCCTGGGCTCGAACCCATGACCTTGGCGTTGTTAACGCCATGCTCTAACCACTGAGCTACAGGAAAGCTTTAAATTTATTTAATTTAATTAAATAAATTAAATTTATAAAATGTTTATATGACGTGAAATATTGCTGACGAAAGCCGATTTCAAAGGAGAGGCCATATCACTAATTTTAAGTTATAATTAAATTAAATTAAATTAAGTTACTAATTTAATGAAATAATATGATTAGTAATTTATTTGTGATATATATGTTTTATGCTTGTTTATTTTAGTTTAAAACTATTGTTAGGTTGCATTATACTGTAAGACAGAAAAAACACAAGTTATTGTGTGATGTGCAATGTCCGCTAGCGCTACTCAGCGAGCGAATGAACGATTATGAATATTAACTTCGTCACGTGACTGGGCTGCTCTGTTGAATATTCACGAGGTGACGTTAGCGGCAGTCAGATGGTGCTCGTGTGACTGCAGGTGTGATTTCAGCACGCAGCAGGTAATAAACAAACAAACTGATACAGAGCAAGTGTGTTTATCAGACCTTCTCACTGTCTGTAATGTGTATGAGATGTTTCACTGGAGAAAGCGTCATGTGATGTCGCCTTTTGTGATCGTCATTTACTCATCAGCTCATTTCTCAACGCGTAATGTGTTGTTTATTATAACTGCAGGCGTTGAGGTAACAGCATTTATTTACACTGTTTCAGACGTTTGTTGTTGTGTTCTGCTGTGACATTATAAGATATGTTTTACAATGCTTATAATGTTGTGCACGGACAACATGAAACGTTTGTTTGGAGGGACACAACAATAGGGATGGTGTTGGATATGAAGGGAAAAGTTTTGTGACTGTCTTTGATGTTTAAGGTCACACTGATACATTCACTGACACATTCACTGACAATCACCTTCAAAAAATAATAGCAATGTTTCTGTCATACTGTGTGTGTTCATGTGTGTTCATCACTGTGACATCACCTCTCACAGGTGTATTACACCTGCAGAGACCAAACATAACTGCCACTACATTTACAAATGACAATCCACCACATGCAAAGCTTGTTAGTGTTTCCCATAAAGACACCCAAAACATTTCCAGCGGGGGTGGCACATCATTTGATGGAGGCGGCCTTCATCAAGAATGTTAAACAGATAAAAGTTTGTGATAGTATAACATTACAGATTTTAGCTCTGTGATGAGTGAGAGTAGAAGAACGTTTGCTGCTCTTGTTAAATTAAATAATTTTAGTGTGTGTGTGTGTGTGTGTGTGTGTGTGTGTGTGTGTGTGTGTTACATTAACATACACACTTCATGTTACAGTTTTTACTAATTCTATTCACATATTATAAACTCTTTCATAATTAAATGAACCTGCTCTTTTACAATGCGCATATGTAGGACTGTTTTGTGGTTGCATGGACTCTAGTACCACAGAACAGTGTGAGAATCTGGAGCCTGCAGTAGGGGGCGCTCGAAGCCTCGTTAATGTCACTGGCTCACAGAGCTGAGATATTAAACTGCTGTGCAATAGACACAAAGACTGATTAAATAGATATATCTTGATAACTTGATTTGTTCACCAGTGCTTCACTTGGAAGAGATACATTTATACATAAGGTTGGCTGTATTGTCTTGTGTGCTGTATTGACAAAATAAACGTTTAGCAAATGTACACATTTTTCTCTGCATAGTAAGGAAAACTTTACCTGTCAAAAAGTCAGTTATTGAATAAACAACAGATACAGATCAGTGATGAGTCTCCTTACCACAATTCTAAAAAGTAGGTTTATAATACTGATTTATAATTTGAACTGTACCATATACTGAGAAATGTCAGTTTGACTTGTGGTTAGGTGACATGTGTCAACAGAAAGAAGATCTTGCTCGTAGGTGCTGGAACGGTGAAGTGTTTGTATTTTGTTCTCACAGCAGTTACTTAGAATTTAAATAATTTTAATTATCAGAGGGAATGTAAAAATAGTTTCAATTCCTGAACAAATATTAATGCTGCTCATATATGTAGCTGCTCTTATTGCTGGTTACTCCAGCACATTCAGTAGAGGTAAACAGTACAGAGGAGGGAAGATCAGTATAAAATATAGATTTTTAAACACTGTACGTACACTGTATTATAACTATAATAATCAAGTGAAATGTTTGTGTTGTTTATCTCTCTCTACCTGCACCACATTAGTGAGTTCATTTACATCTGCCCACTTTATTGTGCAATTACTTCATTCACACAGATCTCCATGGAAACCATGGCAGATTCATTTCTGCTAATTATTATGCTTCGTAATTAAGGCATATATATAACATAGTTGTGTTGCTAGTTTATGAAGCTTGTCCACCGGCTGTTAGAGAAATATCATGTCTTATCATCTACCTCTACTGAACATTACAAATAACAAGTGTCTTGTGTAAAACACTGATTAAAAACAAAATACAACATGTGTCTTTCTCTTACTGTACAGAGTATACAACAGCATGACAGATGCTCTTGACAGCATGACAGAGTTCAAAGAAGCAGGCAGAAGGTTTAGTGTATGTATACACTGCTGTCTAAAAACTCACCAAAAACATGACAACACACGTGTGTGTGTGTGTGTGACACCTTTGTGTAACCTACTTGTGATCAGCAACTTGGTTTTCATGGTAACAGGATGTGAGGACAACAGTCTCTTTGTGGCTTTGGATCCAGCAGTCATTTGACCCAGAGAAGTTGTGTGTCAGGGGTCAAATATAAAAACAGCATTTCTAATCGCAGCTCTTTCTCCTACATAGCAATGATGCTGTACAGAAAACAAAGAGCCCAATAATCTCGTGTCATAGGCATCTCAACAATGTCTGCAGTCCAATATGTGTCTGTCTTTATATTTTCTGCATCTCTAAAGCAGTTTGTCTTGTAGAAAATAAAGCCGGCTCCTTTATTTTACAATTATATATTCCAAAATCAATTAAAGTGTCACATTTGATTTTATTTCGATGCATTAGCATGTCATGCACGGCTGAGACAGGCGGAGGGCCATTCTAGATAAATCAACATCAGTCCGCGTGCCGATGCTGCACATTGTGTTGTCACAGTGTCAGTTTGAAAAATAATGCAGCTCACTGCAAAAGCTGCAGGACGGCCCGTAACCACAGTAACCCGTCAGCTCTCTCTGATGAATAATCTCTGTTTCTCTTACACAACACACTGAATTGGGTTTTCATTGGACACGCTTCACCAGACTCTCAGAAACACTTGAAATGTAGTTGATACACTTAAAAAGACTTATTACCACTTATTAACCAATTCTCCCCTTGAAATCAACTTGTACTGTTTACTTCCTTTAGTGCGAATCAGTGCACACTAGAGGTCACCCAAAGATACAGACATTTAGATTGCTATGTTTGGGATGGAATACTTCTTACTGCAGAACACACTGCAGACAGACTCGACTCATTAGAAGAGCTGAGCTGAAACTGTGTCATAGAAGAGAGGCTGTGCAGTAGCATGACTGTTGAAAACATTCATCTAGATAATGCAAACATTACAGTTTCACGCTCTGTAATTGTAGGTCAGATCAAGACCTGCAGAGAGATACAATCTAAACTTACTGACAGATCAATTCCAGAAATATCAGACTTTGTTACCATCAATCAAATAACATTCATATGGAAAAACCTGCTGCTGATTCACTTTACAGGAAGTTCTTGATTCCTTCTTTATGCTGTGAGCTGATTCAGTGATAGATCAGGGAAATATCTAAACCAGGTGTGATGCATGTGGATGCAGTGCTCTGGTTCATGTGTTTGTTCACATGGCTGCCTTGAGAATGTTTTTGTTGATGTTTTTGCATGTGTGTGTGAAATATGTGACAAATATTGTTGTATTGTGTAGCTGTTTATCTGCATTGTTTATAAATGCAAAGATACGCGCAGCTCCCTCAAGACAGGTGAATCTGACTCCGTTTCCTTTTATGAATAGCTGACGTCAGTTTCGTCTGATCTGATGACAGACCTCATGTGTTTCCTGCTGTATACACGTGCTCTTATCAGTGGACATACACAACAGAGATGTTGTACGTGGGCTTGTCTGTGTCTTACATGACAAATGTTCAGTCAGAATGGTGCTTATGACTCTGTTGAGTGTGGGAGTCTTTGACTTACCTTGTTTAACCCGTTTCCATGTCATAGCCCATTAGCCTCCGGCACATTAAGACAATTAAGAGCCTTCTCATCTGTGGCCCTACGTGAGCAGAAAAACCTTCATGTCACGGGCTGCTGTGACTGATGGCCCTAGCAACGACCCAGAACACCTTAGCAACCAGCCAGAACACCTTAGCAAGTGTGTTCGGAGAGAATTGTTAGTAGTGTGTGATGTGTTTTCAGAAGTGTTTATAGCTGCTGTTTAGGCGGGTGTCAATGCAGATTGTGAAGGGGAGACGTGATGTTACTTTAGTGATTATATGTATTTTCTCTTGGTAGACTTAACCATAGACTTTGAAATTGAAAGAGAGATTTGAGTCGTATCTAGAGAGCAGAAATCACAGAGACTTTAAATTAAACTCGTTTGACCACCTAGCAACCACCCGTTACACCCCGGCAACCACATAGCAGCAGACTGGCCACATTATTTATGCACACAGTGCAGATGCAGTTTATGTCTGATTTCCCAGGAGTGTCATATCCTGTCAGCCTGTGTGTTTCCTCAGCACAGAGAAAACATTCGCTCTATAAAACACTTGTATTGTCATTTCAAAAGCATAATTACAGTGCTGTGATTGTCTGTTGTGCCCTTACAGCAGCTCGTTTCTTATACAAATCATTGTAGCTGCTATTTTACAGAAGGAATAATATTTCTGCTTCGCTCAGAGTGTAACTTCAGTCTAATTATGAGGTAAATGATTGTCTCTATCACTGCTGTTCAGTGCCTGTAGACACTATCACAACAAATTTTAGCTCTAGATTCTGTGACACTGAGTTCATTCAGTTGATTCATGATTCGTTGGTTTTTGCCCCAATTTAAAGCAATTCAATTCTGTAGTTGTAAAAGATATTTTTATCATTCATAGAAGACATCAGGTAAGTTGTGTGCAAACAAACAATCTCCTGTGTTTTGTGTCGTGGCTGAGAAAACCCTGTTAATGTGTGTTTGTGTGAGAGCGGGAGTGTATGTATGTATGTGTGTGTGTGTACACATCTCAGAACACTTATGAAATAACACACTTATGATAGTTTACAGCGTTTTGTTTGTGTTGTTCTGGATATTCAGACCACTATCATGTTGTTGTATGGAAAGATAATCATCTTATTTCTTTTCCTGGAGATGGTCTGAAGCTAGTCCTCAGTGTGTCTGTAGTCCTGCTCAAAAGCAGAGCAGATTCTGAATGTACAGTCATTTCTCCAGTCTTACAGAACACACACCAACACTATGAATTATGCATTTATAACCGGCAGAAGTGTCCGCTCTCCTGTAGCATCACAGGAAACCCGTCTCTGTTGTACATAGCTTAAATATGTTACGCAAGAAACGTGTCTGCATTATATAACCATTCTGAATAATACCACATTGGGGTGAGGGGCAGAAAATGCAAATAAATCTTGTTTGTATGGTAATGTATAGCTGGGCTTACTGAACACAGCAGCATGACACAGTGTGAACTATAAAACACAGATCTGATCCCCTTTGCACGAGAACAGGATAATTGTATGTGTCATATATGTAGCAATACATCTTAAAAGTGTGTGGTATTATTTTTCCTCTTTAAAATGAGTCATGTGAGTAAAATGGTTTGTAAAGTCTAGTGGATTATTAAAATGTTTGTTTTTTTGTAACCATTGAGAGTCAAAACACACCGTCTACTACGACGTTTGTAAGAAATCGTATCTGTTTGAGATCTACATTCGTGTTGTAGTTCTCTGGAGGGTTCTGTAGGGTTCTGGACCTTCACACTGATCCCAGCAGAAACATGATCTGATCTTTTTCTATTCTGTTTAATACGATGTGTGTGTGAGCGATCAAGAGAGAGTTTGCAGAGCAGCACAGTAAATGTTCAGATGTTAAAAGTGTGTGTTTAGAAGCCTTGAGGTTGACAACATCCACACTTCATCTGAGCTTCTTTGAGAATCGTGTGTTCGGCGGTGACGGTGTGTTAACCCTAACCCTAACCCTAAACCAAAAAAAGAAGAAACCAAAACCTCAAACTTTAACCCTGTTCTACTGCTGTTCTGCAATAACTGCTGTTTTCCTCTGGAAATGCTAATCTACTTTACATTGATCTATTCAACCTGAATGTAAACGATGATGAAGTCTGTTTCTGCTCTATTGGAAGAAGATTCCTTTGACAGATTTTATCTATGTTGTTTTTCAGGAGTGTCTTTAAAGTACATCAGTGCACACACACACATTGAGCTGTGTACAAACTCAGAGCTGATCAAATTGCTTTTCTGACAAACAACATACATCAGGAGCGAAGCGAAATAATAGTCTTATCAATGTAAACTGGACTGAATCTAGTTCAGCGCTCTGCATATGTACACAAATCAATGCGCATCACTGCTGTGTGTCTGTGTGCTAATTAGATCCTCAGCTTTGATGATTGTTGATGAGTTTGTGCAGTAATGAGAGTTTTGCGATCAAACACTGTCTGGTAACTTCTGCTGACTGACACTGACACTGAATATTCTGTGTTAAACAGCAGCAGGCTGTCGATGCTGTTGTGTTGGGCAGAAAATGAGAAGCTTCCGGTCGAGCCATCAGAGAACAGAACATCGTTACCTAAGGACGTAAATCAGAGGCCTTTCTGTGTCATTGTCTCTCTCTCTTTCTCTCTCTCTCTCTTCATTACTGCCTCTGTCCTCCTGTGTCTGTGTTTGTTCAGCAATGCATGTAAACAGAAAATGTTAGAACACACACATACCTTGATATAGTCATATTGATTAAAGGGTTGTTTCATAAGAAATAAAGTTAGTTAGTTCTTTGTACTTTAAACACAGTTTTCAGAACATTCTCTTTAAGAATGGATCATATGTTTTCTTTAAGGGTATTTATGATGTATCTGACTCATTGGGCCTGAGGGCCCCATAAATTTTAATGATAACCTTGTTTTAAAATAGTCATGTATTCTGATTGTTGTTTATTTTTTAAGCAACATTTAAATTGCAAATATTTCATTGTGTCTTGTTCAATTGGAGAACTAGAGGAAGTGGTTTGTGTTCTTGACATGATGGTAGAAGCACAGCACATGAGCAGAGGAATGTGGCTCATGTCACATGTGATGAGGGTTTTCTTAAAGACACTGAACAACCAGACACAGAGAGAGAGTGTGTGTGCAGAAAATGGACATTTGTGGAAAAAAAATGAAATAACAAAACAATGTTATGATTTTTAATGCAGTCATACGCTTACATACACTACAGAGTGGGACCACACACACAGAGTACAGTAGCAGCAGCCTGTGTTTTTTCTCTGTGCTCTTGGCTCTTCACTGCATTACTTAATGACCAAACACAGAAACATTGCCATTATCTCTCTCCACCTGTGCTCTCTGCACTACATGGCCAACAGTGAAATAATGCACACCCTATATTCTCTAATGATGGAATAATGTTCATGCCCCCCTCATAAATGACAGCTAGTTTTGCTAAACTTTCTGGAGGAAATGATTTGATATGCAGCTGATTCTATTTGCATAACAAATGAGGAAAGTTTTCAGAGACTGATTTTGTGATTGTACTTCATATAATGTTTGAAATTGTCAAGTATGTCAAATATTGGCCTCATGTTGCAACTTGTAAATCTACTGCATGCCCTCATAATGTTTTACCTCTGTTTTAGGTCTAAAACATTTATAAACATTTACAGATTTTTAAAAAATACTTTAACATAATTCATATTTTTTTTAAAGTAAACTCATTAGCCACAGCAGACATGAAAGAACCTTATAGCTAAAACATTTAAGATGATTTACAGTTTGGTGTAAATCTATTAATCTTTTACATTTTCTGTGAAATACATTTTTTCAACTAATATATAACTGTAATGAACTAGTTAACTAGCACCAACACTACATGTTCACTTGGTATAGGCAGTGAGGAATTAGTGTTTGTATTCATGTTGTTTATATGCATGAGAATATTTTATTGATCACACCTGAAAATTGTTTTTGCATGTTTTAAAAGCAGTTGTATGAGTGACTAATATAGGCATAAGTCAGCTGTCTGTCAGTCCTCCAGTAATCAGAAGATTTTTATATATGAGAGAGAGAGAGAGAGAGAGAGAGAGATTAACATTTTGCCCTAAGATTTGGTTCTTTACTGACCTAACATGGGTGTTGTGACCCCGGACGTGTGTGTGTGTGTGTGTGGATAAAAGAGCTTCAGGACACCTCTGAGGTTAGGTGATGGTCTGAAGATCCTCATGCAATGCACAGTCACGTTTGACATCATGGTTATCTTCAATTCACCTCCTGTTGTTTCATGTTATTGTAAGACATTATTAATGGATAATCTGTGGTCAGATATACATGTATAATGATGCTAACTTGTATATTTGACTGCTGTCGCAGGCTGCTAATGTCTGTGCTGGTTTCCTGTGACTCTCTCACTCCTTACATAATCAAATCATTTACACTCAAAACAAATAGATTGTGCTGTAATGACCGGCTGACTGTACATCATCTCTTACACAGTGGTAAACTGATATGAATCATTTAATGGGCAATGCTGACAATGATTTCTAGACAGCAGGAGGCTGATGGCAGACATCATTCAGATATGAATTGGATCTTCATTTAATGATGGCAAATTAGACATTTAGACAGAAGAAATTAGAGTGAAAAAATGTGTGAAAGGACACTTGTTTTTCACATTTGTACTCAAAATTCACAAGCATGAATATCGGTCATTACAAACAATTTCAAAAATATTTTCTGATGAATTGACCTGACTGATAGGTGTCAATAACTGCACAAATTCAGCAAAAGAAATAAAAATAAAAACAGTCAAATCAGTCAGTCTTCCACTAGTGAAATTCACAGTTTACACTACATAGTGATCTAAAGATACATTTCCTGTCAAATCTGTTGCCACAAGGTAACATTTCAGCTCATCTAATAAATGTAAGTAATATTGTTTATAGTCTATGCATTTTAATTTCATGTTATTTTATTTACTTGCATTATTGCTTTATTTTTGTGTGTAGTTTTAAAATCTTGCCCTGAAAGCAACATACAGCCCTGCTGTACTAACAGAAAGCATACACAATTTCTCTGATACCTACTGTGTGTGCCTGGGGAGGCAACCCTGTTTGTCCTTCTAGAGGGGCACACTATTCACGAGTCGGGGTATTATATAATCGTGGTATTGCCCAAGGCTTTGAGAAATAAACACAATGAAGAGGATCTCAGTAATATCTCTGTGAGTGTGTGTGTGTGGAAGCACCTGCTTTTTCACGTGTACATTTAGCAAACCATAGCAAAAGAGATTCTAACCCTAACCCTCTGAACTGTCAGTGGCCGCAAGGAGAGATTCAAACCCAACCGTTTTAACTGGAGAGTTTTTCCAACAGGCCACAGTGGGTTCATATGCAGCTGTCAGTTGTGTGGGACTCTGAAGGTCATGTGGCACTTTACACTCACAAGATGAAAGTGTCTGTGATCACAGCCGATGAAGAATCGTCAGCACTTTGACTTCATTTATGTTCATCTCGGCTGATTTTTGTGACACTGTAGCCTGAGACTTTAGATTTATGCTAAAACCCAAAGTAGCGTTTTATCAGCACATTTTCCCTCAAATTTGACCTGTGACCTTTGCTGCTGCTAATGTTCTGTTCTACCAGTTGAGCTAAGTGAAAAGTTGAGTTTGTAGTTTCTGTGTTTATGTCTGCAGTAATGCAGTATTGCAGAACAGACATGAGACATACCTGCAGCTGCACCAGATTCTAACCCTAAACCCAACAAATCAATAACAGTTAACAACACCTTTCATGATCGGTTAGTGTCTGTCTGTGCTGCAGGTGATAAACCTCATCTCATCAGTATAGATCTGTTTCGCCACTACATCCTGCTTCAGACTCTGTATCTGCAAATTAACAAAACTGTCACTGGATTCTTCCGCTGCATTAGTGGCAGAAATGCAGCGTTGAGGGAGCGTGTCAATGAAGAGGCATTGCTGAGTTGAATAAGGAGTTGAATTCCTGCATGACTTTAGGGTTGCTGTTGTCATGGCAACTGGTTTTACACCTGTTTTTACATGGCTTTCAGGAATTTTAAGAGTTCAGATTTCATTAACAGGGTGATGTCTCCATCATTTCTTAAACATTTTGTGTCCTTGAAGAGAAAAGCACTTCAGTGAACGGATAAGAGGTCCGTCCTTCAACTTCAACTCTGTCTGAGTGAGAAAGCTGAAGTGTTGCTTTTAAAAGTACTGTTAGGAAACCCATTTAAAACTTCATCATATATTGATTTCACACTAAATCTGAAACATGTGGCATGTTAATCGACTAGACATTAAAGTAAAAGCTTTGAGTTTTGAGTGAGTTTTAGCCCATTGTTAGCGTGAGCTGAGGATAAACTGCAGCATTTAATATTTTAAACAAATGAACCTCACCATAATTATAGTCAATCCATCAATATACCTCACCATAATTATAGTCAATCCATCAATATACCTCACCATAATTATAGTCAATCCATCAATATACCT
>JAZGTJ010012696.1:4591-15639 GCA_036877575.1 Botia almorhae
CAATAAAAACAAAATCAAACGGGTCATTTAAAATTTTGTTTGACCTTCTGACATATTTCTGCTGACAATTTTCCTATTTCCCTTATTTTTTTATACAGGTACATTTGTTGTTTTAATATATGTATTTAATATATTTGTTTGTTGCTATTTTGAAATTCGTTGGATATATAATTGTTATTAATAATAATAATTAATAATGATGATAATAATAATAACAATAATACTAAAATAGTGTTATTGTTAAACCAAATATTATTGTTATTTTTATTATTTTTTAACAATTATATTACTGCACCTTTTTTTGTGGAAAGCGCCTTTGTGGACAGTGCAGATTCAGGTTGGGATGGATCAGGGGTCTGCAGTTGAGAGAGATTAGCTAGTAACTGTGCGGCCAAAAAACATGCCAGATCAGATGATAAATGACACACTATTTTGGTGGCAGGATTTATGTACTGTCAACATTACCTAAGCTATTAGAGTGAACGCAATTATTCTGTGTTTTTAGCAGAGGGAGAGGAACACAGAAGTGCACTGCGGTGAGAGAGAAACTGACACAGCAGGCCCAGCGCTCCCCGCAGGTTTAAATGCACGCACCTCACTTTTTAAGTGCCAATAAATTATACATGAGGACTGCGAAGATGATAATTATCAACACTCACAGCCCAGGAACAGTTCTCTGTCCATTTTGGGCACTGTGAACTGTCGTTGTATAATATAAGCTGGGTAACAACTCTGCAAAGCTGCAATCTGTAATTATTTTGGGCTAAAAATAAAAAAAATCGGTTATTGAGCAATTACGTGATAAATCAATGTTTAAAAACTATTTTTATGACCCCCGTTCGCAACTGTAAGTTTATAAAAATGATGTATGATGGTTTTTAACTTGAGTCGGGGCTTATTTCTCAGAAAATGTCAAGTTTGGCTCGACTTAAACATACGCAAATAAAGTATACAAAGTAACCTGCGATTTTACGCATCAAACAGAGATTATGGATTTTATGGAAGTTATGGATTGCATCTGCAAAATTTCATTGACAATGATGACATCATACAAGCGTACGATGATGTCAGGGTCAGAAAATAACAACATTATTCATTTAAACGCTTTGAAAACCCTCTAAACTCTGCAGGTCTCTAACACTTAGAGAGAGAACTCTCCTTTTGCCTCACCTTGCCTGACTAATTGTGATTAATAATTATTCAGCCAGACGAGGGACATTTGCATTCACTGCCTAAAGACCGAACGCGTATCAGAGAGAGAGGGAAAAAGAGAGACGCTGGAGAAAGGGTGGAGAAATTGGAGAAAGGATTTATCCATGACCTCCACTCTAAGCAAGCGCATGTAAATGAAGGCTTTAACTGACAGAGAGATGCAGACCTCGGCCTGAGGGAAATGTTTGATGTGGCTTGTGTCGTGCGGCGGAGACGCAGTGCTGTGAAGCTCACACAGCGGTTCCCTTCGGATGGCTTCCGTCTCAAGGTCACAGTGTTCAAATGCTGCTAAATAATGGAACGTTCAAAGCGCGGTTGTCGTCAGTGCAGCCGCAGTCTCACAGAGCTCCGAGATTCAAACACACGACAACATGCCCAAACACACCTGAGATGTTAGCTGTGTTTCAAAACCTAGCGAGCTGCCGCGTTACCTACAGATAACTGCCTTCTATGACAATACAAACATAACAATAAAAATATTGTTTGGGCACAACAAACTGTTTTACATAACTTTATTTCCAGTGTTAAATGAAATAAACATCCATTTTAAAATAATAGTTCTCATGTCACGTTCCATTTTTTTTCACTTATCACAATGCATTGTGGGATTGCCTTCCTCATGAAGCATATGTGTGACGCTACGTTACAATTTGGCTTGAAAAAGGCAGCACAATTAACACGCCGGTCTAACTTTTACAGACTTGATGTCAGGAATGTCTTAAATGATGTCTTAAAATACCGCCTCAGTAGATAGCTCACCAGGTTTTGCAAGAACAAATGTTTCAGGTTTTTTTCTGTACTTAATATGCTTTGGTCTACTGGTTTTCAATAAAAAGGTGTAAAATAATAAATAAATAAAAACATACCTAGAGTCACAACTTAAAGATGGAAAAGGAAAAACAAAACAACAAAGACACCTGGTGATCTTCTCCTTTTTCAGTGTATGTGTGTGTGCCATACAGACAGAGAAAATCTCTTTCTCCAATGAGATGGACCAGATAAATCAATACATGCCATGCCCACTGCCTGACACCCATCTTGATCTGTTTCTCTCAAGAAGAGGAGAGAGCAGGACCAAGCAGGACTTCAACTGTCAAACCTGATATTTAATTTTAATTGAACAAAAAAAAAAACAAGTCACAGACTGTTTTATGACATTACAATACTTTTCAAAACATTACCTCAGAATCTGTCTAAAACAAAAAAAAATCCTTTAAGAATATTTAGCAAAAAACCGAAGGTATGCAAATATAATATTTATAAAAAACAAAACACACAACATTTTGTTTATAAAAACAAAATTGTTTTTATAAACTGTCCTTTGAATATTAAACATCTTCAGCTAATAGGCAGTTTGGTTTTGGTTCATGTTTTTTAAATACCTAATCAAACCTAATATTTGTTATAAAAAATAATGAGTCAACATCTACTGTATGGATTGCTGATATAAACAGTGCAGATGTGCAGACGGATGCAAGAAGGTGTGAATAGTCACAAATGCTGGTTTATGTCTTATAGCAATTACAACAATTATGAGATTCTACTGTGAGCTGTTCACGTTCTGGAAGTCTGAAATGTTGTGTTTCTATGGCGATGCCAAAATGGATCCATGTGCAGCTGTGTTGTTAATAGGAAAATCTGTACACTTAATTAATCGTTAATACTAAATCACATTAATCACCTCTGCTGTGTATTTCCTAGCACAATACTGAAGAACTAAGAAAAAAGTGCATAATGAAACAACATGACAATGACAAATTATATTATATTTAGAGGTAGCTGCCGGTCAGGTTTGGGGGCGGGGTTAATGAGGGGCATATTTGTATTCAAATGTTAATTAATTTACCTGGAACAGAACCCCCACCCCAAAGTACAGTACAGCTTTAAATGTAAATTATCTGAACTGATTGCGGTTTGCATGCATATCGCTGCATGTGTAAACGCATCAAGCCCCAAACACACTTTTTGAAACAGGTGAGCAGGTCTCTCCAGTTTCAGGCATAAAAACCTATTTTTCGGTGTTGATAATTAGGTTTACGGTACATTTTGGTAGTCCAGTATGTCACGCGAAACTCTTTCAATGGCGTGTCAGGGTCGCAGGGTTTTTCTGCTCGCACAGACAGTGTGAACGCTGCGACCTGTTCATCTGCCCGTCCACACGGATATGTGCTGCAGATGCAGGGTGAGTGAAACAGGCCTTACTCAGCAGACACACAGAAAACACAGCAGCCACAGGAACAAAGTGTCCACAAATAAAACAAACACATTAGCATTTTATGTCTGAATAAAGTATGAGAAAATCCATAAAAGTTTATCAATAAAATTATACAGATACGCCGGCCAATTTTACAGTAAAGAAACCACCATCTGTCTGATCCCAAGGAGAAAATTTATTGAACTTTTATTTTATTACGGGAACAAACCTGCGTTGCCTCCTCATCCGTCGCTGCTAATTTATTAAATATACAGCTTTTGTTCTTTGCTATGAACTCGTTTTTAATAATAGGTTGCTACTGATTGGGTCACATAAATGTGCTACAATTTGTCATGCCACCGAAGCCCAATGAAACAGAAACAGAGAGAAAGCCAGACAGAGAGGCCGGTAACAATTGTGAGATAGATATATGTGGTTTAAACTTCAGACTCGTACATTTAACTGCAGGTTTGTGGAAGAGCTTGTTTTTCTACTATCTGCACAGATAAGCAGCATTTTGAGCTTGCCCTGGGAGGACAGCATGTTTCTGATGTCTATTCCTGTCCATATCTGCTCTTTACAGCTGCACACTTGCTCAGCTCAGCCTGTTACGGGGCCTGCTGTTGCTTTCCCTGTCTGGCTGAAAAAATAAAGGTCAATTTCTTGCTAAGCCACTGGTCTGGCCGAAAACCTCGAGTGATCGATTTGGCTGATTGGTCGATGGAGGGGGTTTGGGAGGCTAACGCTAGCATGTCTGGACTTTCATATGTGCTGTTTGAGATCCGGTTCTCATTTGGAACACAATGGAACAGGGTGATGTTTTTTGGTGCTCAAAATAGTTTGAATCATATTCAGGGGAACGCTGTGGAACTTCAATGCAAGTGCCAACACATGGGGTTCAATATTCAGAGACCACTGTGTGACATTCCAGGGAAAATTGCAGATGACATTAAATACGTTTCTTTATGTTTGTTAAAGTCAAGTAAAGCCAAACTAGCATTTCCCTGGAAATTCGACCGACATGTTAAATTGTGAAATGGGTTAAGGCAAAGAGATCGTTTTGAACACTGCTCTGTCATGTACTTGCTCAATAACTGATTTTTGTTTATTTATAACCTAAAAATAATAGATTGCAGCTTTAAATAATGATTCATCAGTCACCGTGTGTCAGCCTCACGACATCTGCGCAGCACTATTATAATTTTATTCCGAGAAAATCCTTCAAAAGACAATAACTGTGTAGTGTATCTGCACAGTTTTGCATTGATACACAATCTCACTGTCACCTTCATGAGATTTCACCACAGTACTTTGAGGACTGTTAGGAGGTTCCACCAGACTATAATATGTTTACAATTATTAGCGCTGTTAGACTCAAATCAGGCAGTACATGACCTCAAGCACTTCTAGCTACGCGAAAGAACCCCAAACCAAGCCTGTGAGATGACCGTCTCAAATCACATGTAACATGAAGCAAACAAAACACTGACAGACCACCACAGAACAGCTTCACCATGAGTGAACAGAAAGATCAGGTCATGAACGTAAACACACTGCCGAAACAGACATCTATACAACCTTCTCAGCTGAAGATGAGGTCCTCAATTATTAATTACTGGGAGAACGTGAGCTACGACCGTACCGAGAGGGCGGCTTGGGATCTCCACCTGTGTAGAAGATGTTTACTCTATTATGTGAAGCATTAGATCAATCTAACAGCAACCTCCCGAGCCTTACTACTCTCACAGACGACAGACTCATTATTCACCAGGCCGTTGTTGAGGGAGCAGAAAAACACACAAGGAGGAAAAATAGGAGAGGCGGTTGAAAGAACTGGGCCATTTCTGTTATTTTATTATTTCTATGGTTTGTAATTATGTAGGTCATTTCGTACCCCAGAGAGAGGAATTTGTAAATCTGACATAATAACACATTTAGCTTCAGTGATGGTACCAAGGTGTTTCTTATCTTGGTTAGCATTGTGCTGATACATACGAATAAAGCATCATGTCAGCACAGAAGTGCAGAACTGGGCCAAGCAGGTGGAACCGGCGGAGGTGTGAACCAGATTCCAAAAGGAACCGGAGGAAAGAGGTCTTTTCTCTGTCTCAGAACTCAAGAGTTTCTCTCAGCGGCTAATCACCAAGCATACACTTAAATCATTAAGCGAACGATTAAGATGACATGCAATTAAAATGAGCCCTATTTACTTTCTTAGTAAATTAAATGTCTCTGGTCTTACTATTCATCAGGGGAGGCTAGAAAACGTTTTTTAAATGTTTCTTTAAACCTTCCTCATCATTTTCCTCTGAAAAAAACACTCTTGATGTTCGCAAGGCGGCGTGGGCAGAGAAACATTTGAAACAATAATATCATCCAAAGAAAATCCAATAAAATAGATCTAATAAAATCCAAAAAGATAAAAATAACTTCAACACTACATTTTTTAACGCTGTATGTTTGGTTCCACTCAGAAATATGTGACATTAGAGAAGTTTGTGTTGCAAAAGCGTGCCTGTTTTTTTAGCATATGTAGTTAGCAGATAACATTCTCAAAAAAGACACCCTATTTTATTAAATGTGAGGGGAACTAAAACTGTAAGAAATAGATTTGTTTAAACATAGTTTGTTTAATGTGTTGTACTGTTGTGTATCATGGTGTTGATCGTTTGCTGGTCAAGCACAGAAAAAATCCAGTGAACCAAATCAGATACAAATGAGTCTCTATAAAACAGATTTAATCAAAAACATGAAGACCTATTAAACTCAACCGTCTATATCTCACTGCCTCATTTTCATTTGCATTAAATTAAATATGCTTTTTACCCTGACTAAAGTCTATAGCTTCCAAGAACCCTTTCCCAAGATGAGGCATATCTAGGTCTACCTGACTGCCTCAGGTCCTCTATTATTTCATCTATACCTCCGTATTCAACCCAGAAAGTTGTATACAAGACTCTGATCACATTTAGCAAAGCAGCAGGATGAAAAGCTTCAGATTCAGAAAGACTCTTAGAGTACACTGCGCAGAAACTCATTCATCAATTATTCAGCACTTGGGCAGAACATTCCGAGCCGGGATATCAAAGTTTCCTCCTGGTGTAAACGTCCTATGCGCATCTGAATAAAGGCAGAAATCAGTGCCCACGGCTCCATACCTGATGTTTTCAAACCATGAAAACACCAGCCGGTAATCAGATATGACACTTGAACTGCTGCAGATCTCCTGGCGTGACTTTGAGAGCGTCTGCTGCGCGTGACCTCTGGAGATGCGGTGAGCAGTCAGGTGGAGACAGCGACGTTTGAAGGTAGCGCTTGTGTGTGTGTGTTTGTCCCTGCAGAAAGAACTAAAGCTCGGAAGCAGGTCCAGGCTGAGGAACTCTCTGGAGAACCACTAAAAGCTCTGAAAGAGGACAGAAAAAAGCTCGCTGGGAGAGGAGAGAAAATGGAAGAAGTGGAGAGCAAAAAGTGAAGGATGTAATAACGTGAGGTTTAGGGAATGAGAGAAGAGTGGAGCTAGGGCTGTAGCTAAGAATTTTGGGCCGTTCTGACTGTATTGCTCTGGGTCCCTTACTGCTATATTACAGTAATTGTTGTGGGGCCCTGCGTTTAAAGGCCCCCAGAATCCATTTTTCCATTCTAGGACTGATGGCCCTGAGTGGAACCACGAGGAAGCATTTTCCTGCATGACTAGCCTAGACCAAAAACCCTGACATACAGAGAGAAGTCCAGTTGCTCTGAACCGATAAAATCTTTCTTCCAAAAGGTATTTGACCTTAATCCACTGATTAATAACAGTACACGTGCGCCGCAGCATCTGATTATTTTTCCAGCATTAATTAAAAAAGTGATTGTACGCTGCACTACGAATAAATATTGTTATTAAAATCTACAAGCGGAAATTACGTTTTAAAATCCGATAACCCCTCCTTCAAGAGAGGAAGAGGGGAGGGGTTTGCGAGAAACTGAAAACCGGTATTTCTCCTCGTGCATTCCGACGGCACGGCGAGCAAATCATGAAATACATGGATTTTAAAAGCCCCTGATTAAATTTTTAATACAACATCTGCCACACACAAGCTGGCGATAAATAAATAGCATGAAAATTTCACGTGTACGGCAAACCCAAGAATAAGCATCCGCAATGATTTAAGTTTTCAGCTGCTTGGAAGCTCAACGCAGCATCAGACAGCAAAGCACAAAAAGCATGTCAACGTGTCTGTCACCAATTCCACCCCTGAACACACACACACACACACACACACACACAGCTCTCACGCTTGCTCGCTCGACTCAATGTGCTAGAACTAAACAGCCTTTCACCACCATTATGCTGTCAAGACACACAGTTCCTTCTCAGACACGCGCTACGCGACGGTTTCTTCTCCAAGAACTCAACTGATTGTTTTTCCTCTCTGACACGTGTGCGGTGAGCATTTTAGAGCCGAAACACCACAAGAATAGTTTCACCAGGATTTCTTTCTCCACCACTAACTAGTCTAACAATGACAAGAGGAAAGTCAGCCTTGATCTACACTCTCCTTGGCGTTCTCATTAGCGCATGGGAGACGTTGAAGGCCTGCCTCTGGATCTCCACGCCGGCCGCTCTGATTAGCGAAGCTTTTCGATGAGGCTACAGATCTCCTCTCCAGTCTCTTCTTCTAATTACCTGCGATATTCCCCAACGGTGGATGGGCTGATGTCTGAACCACTTCGGTTTTCTGGCTTGCAGAACTCCCTCTTTAAAGTACCATGACAAGACTCCTCAAAATATCTACCAAGCTTAAAACATGCCTGTTGCCCATTTCACTATGAATAGAAGAGCTTCGTTGAGTACCTTGCAATTCACTTTCAACTTAGGGAGCCGTGATCTGATTCCAAAACAGCCGTCAATACATTCCAAATATTCTGCAACAGTACAGAGCCACAAAACCATATTATGGTGGTTAAGATATGCCACTGTGCTAATTTTGCATTGTTGTGCACTGCACGCTGAACCTCTTATGTGTATATATTTGTCCTGCGGATCTTTTTCAAGAAACACAATTATTAATAATTCAAAATTCCAGTTATTAACTTTTGTGAATCGATCCACAATCGTTTGAGAAAGAATTGTGATGCATTGGCGAATCAATTCTTTCCTACAGCTGACCACACTGTGGTTTCAGCTCTTGTGAGATGTTTACCACAAACTGACTGGATAACTGACCCATCACCACTAACACGTTGAATTAACCCAGCAAGGGTTCCCAACCAGTCCCAGCAGAGCCCACATAGAGTTTCAGGGGTGGGCTGAACTTCCCGTGGAGCACGCAGACAAGCAGAAGTGAATGTGGTGAAACAAACAGGAGAGTCGCTGTCAGAACGGTTTAGTTCTGGCCTCAGATCAATAATCTATTTTCACCCAGCCTGTGATGTCCTGTTTGTCTGGATTACTGCTGCCTTCAGCTGACCCAGATGCAGAGAAGACAAACACTTTGAGATGAGGTTCTCATCAAACGCTGAAAAAACACAAGCAAGAATAACAAAACCAGCAGCCTTTGATACCACTGCCTTCCAGTTTCTATATTTATTTATGCATTTTTTAATGTCAACATTTATTTGCTGTTCTGTTTTAGATGAGCTAAAAGAACACTCGAAATTGCTACTGTTTTTTGTGTTTCAAACTCCCTGCAGCGCAACTGTTCCAATGAATCAGAACCGGGGGAAATAGAATTTAGGTTTCAAGTAGCCAGATTCCAGAACATCCAAATTACTTTCCAGTTGCTGGCTTGACTCTTTTAGAAAGCTTTGTTGCATGCATTTGAGATCAATACCTGGAGTTCTCCCATTGCAATCGGCTCTAATTGAGATCCGTAACAAAGCGCCGCTGTCTTCTGATCTCGCCACATTCATTTCCTGTCTCTCCGTCTGCGCAGAGAATTCAAATTACACCTGCTTTCACGAGCCTCTCGCCTTCACGGCCGTGTAATGGTTTCAAGAGCAAAGAGAGCACCTTGAGAGCCACTGGGAGACAGAGAAATAACTCCACAAACTTTACACCTCTGATTAACAGCCAGGCTGAGGTAACGAGATTTCTTCCGCTGCGTGGTAAATAAAGAGAGAGCCGCACGCTGGAATAACGTACAAATCTCATTTGGCTTTGATTGACACTTGACGGATGAAGCCCACCGCAGGAGACGACTGACGTGTTTGGCGTTCCTTTAGAAGTGGTGTGCAAATGACTTTTCCGGGCTAACATACCGAAACTTTTGGTGGACGGTAAACCCAAAGCGGCGTGTGAAGACACGCCTCCTCTGTGAGCACTTCACTGAATCGTGTTATAGCACTAAACAATTACATTAAAAGAAAAACACAAATTATTTTACTAATCACTGGGCTGTGTTTTTCATTTGAATGTCGCTTTAAATAAAAGCATTTGCTAAATGAATAAATTCTGTGATGTAAATGAATACATTCTAAATGTAAAACAAGTGGAAAAAGAAATCCTATAGAATTATATTGAACAAGAGACTTAAAGCATGTCTGACTTGACCTGAATATCACAGAATCGTTACCCCCGAAACACCCTAGAAACGCCCAAGCCACCAGGTAAAAACAACTTGGTGCATGGACAAGCACTTCTAATGCTTTCCTCAAAAAGAAACGCATCTCGTGTTTATTTTTGTGGATTACCACAGCAAAACACACAGAATTAATTAATCTGAAGCAAAGCATTTCACTCCCTCAGCTTCATTCTTCTGGAGAAGATACTCTTGACGTGCCGTTTGGTTCTCTTCTGGACCCCAACACCTCTCTAAAGGAATCTTCATCCATAGACGGGCTACAGCTCTGGAGTCCTTCCAGAACTTGATAATGTGCTCTCCATTCCTCATCCTCATTTCAACACGGAAAACGTTTTGGGCGCCGTAATTAACCAGACCAAATCTCTCCTGTTCTCTCACGTGGCTGAGAAACATTATGACTAATTACAACATTAACACAACCACTGCAGGACACTTATTTGCGGCATTTTTGCAGCATTTAAAAGCAAGAAAATCTCAAACGTGCGTCGTTTGAAGATGATAAACACTTTCTATAGGTGTAATATCTGAGACAGCGGTCTATTCCCGCGGGGCTGCCGAGCATCGCCTTCAAACAGATTTCCTAATGACTGGAGAGAGTTGAGTACACCAGGAGACGTCTGTTTCAACACTGATCAGTCGCAACATGACTTAACTCTAATGGTTTATCATGCATTCGAAAGGGTAGTAAAGCAGAGCTTGGAGACTGAAGGTTGCTCTTGTTCGAGGGTCTTGTGGCATATATCTAAAAGCCCTGAAAACCACCCTCCAGGCAAAAGTCTTCTGAGAGCTAACCAGACATATAAACACACACACGCGCACACACACACTCAGGTATTCAATTGCCATCTTCACAAGCTGAAAAAGGAGTGTGGAGCGAGCAGCTGCATACGGTAGAGATGTGTGGGGCATTAACATTCTCTCTGTTAGGAAGACGGGCGAAATAAGCGCCATTATAAAGCTATAGCCTGCCAATTACACTGGTTTACACACTGCACAGTTCATCAATACATCCGGCAGCCATTAAGAGCTCTTCATCATGTCCAAACACCCATCCGCAAACCCTCACAGCCATAAAA
>JAZGTJ010012697.1:0-15638 GCA_036877575.1 Botia almorhae
ACTGTAAGGCTTCCATTTAAATGACTGAAACTCACTGACAGCAGTTTCGTGTGACTGAGGCTTGTGGTGAGCAATCAAGTGAAACTCACTGCTGGACTGTTTGTCTGTTAAACACAATGACACACACACAAGTGCACAGCAGACATGACTGTGATTGATAACAGAAACACAATGAACACAGAGTATTCTAGTAGCATATCAGTTCATCATACATAGTACAGTTATTCATGGCAGCTGTAATCATAATCTCATCATTTATTTTAAATTTTTTCTTTCCACAGTTCCACCTCACAAGTCATGTAGCACTCGTTTCCCTCACTCCAGCAATGTACCCGAGTCCACGTTACCCCCTTCACTGGGCCCCCCGTACCCGGATCAGCACTCCTCTATCCCTCCTCCAGACAGATTGGGCCCCGCCCCTTATGGGCTGCCCTCTACATATAACTCTGTGTCACATGGTCACCCACATGGCATGTACACTCCTGTCTACGACAGCAGACGCGGGTTGAGGCTGCCGCTGTATCCCAGGGAAGGCGGCCGGAGCAACTCCCTCCCTCTGGAAGTTTTCCATTCCTCAGTTTACCAGCCGCCACTCCGAGAGCGCTACAAATCGCTGGACAACCCCTATTGCGGCACAATAGAGCAGCGGGCAGCGATGCACAGGGCAGGTTTTTTTAATCTATGCTAGAATCATTCATTTCTATAAAAAGTCTCATTAATGGTGCCGCCTTATTGAAAAGTTCAGAATAACTTTTGCAATGTGACAGTTTGGTGAGTGGTGTGTAAATTACATTTCACCTTCACATAGAAATAGTTGACTAAACTGTTTATTACTGAGAAAGAAAAATGTCATATTTTCATATTCTGTCTTTTGCGTAGGATTTGTACACTCATGTTCCTCTTGGCTATGAGGAATTCTTTCGCCAAAAACAAGAACAGTGGGCACATCACCACGGCAACATGAACAGACCATCCCAATCATCTCCTGGTTTCGCTGGGGATTTGTGTCCAGAGGTACGGCCCTAATAACATGTTCTTTTAGAGGTGTGTGTGTCACGGGACAGCTACACCACATGCCTGCATTGTGCTGGGCCACTGTTGAGTCACATTTCAGTTTTTTATTAATAACTTTGGCACTAAAGCTTCAGTCTCTTCTGAGGTGTGTTAAGCTATTTTAAGGGGGTGGTTGCTCAGCAACTGTGATGAATTCAAAGCAGATCTGAAGAAGCAGTTCTGAAATGATGTTTGAAACGCATAACCTCTCTTAAAAAGATCTGGCACCACACAGTCTGAGTCACATCGTTTCTTTCCACCCACAGTTTTTAAACTGGCAGCCTGTTGCCCACTGGTGGGTGTGAGATAACATGTTGTCCTCTCTCTCTCTCTTTCGTCTTCAGCATGCAGAGGGTGTGGGTGGTGGGTGTATGACTTGTAAGTGTTGTGGTGGAGAAGACAGTCTTGGCCACTACTCTCCCTGGTCGTGCAGCACCATCAGCCCTTTTGAGTCAGAGGCCCACCATTTGTCAAGCCACTCCTGTTCCAAACAGCCAGTAAGTAGAGCCACTTCAGTTCACATTTACATTGATTTGATTGCCGTTATAACACATTCCTGGTGATTCACTCAAACTGAATCAATGTGAATGTGAAGTAGTTAAAAGTGGAGTTAATTCAGATCATATTTACACTCTTAAACTGTCTTACTCAGTAACACGTTGTTGAGTCACTCAAACTGAATCAGTCTGAATGTGAAGCAGATTTCCTGTATTGTAAGTTGAGTCACTGCAGGTCACTTTCAAATGTGCTCATTCTGCAAACTTTCCTATTGACCTTTCTAAATTAAAAAGAATTTGTAAAAGTGTGGATATAAGTGGAGTCACTTCAGATTATATTTACTTACGATTCAAATTCTAAACTTACTCTGTAATACATTTCTGTTGTAATATACTGTACATTTCTAAACGAAATGAATATGAACATACAAGCAGCTGAGTCACCTTTTAATCATGTCAGCACACAGATTAAAAAACACGCTGCACTGTGACATCACTGTTAATATGGCCAGATATCAATTCTGTTACCCAAAGCATAAATGTGGATGTCTGCTTCTGGTTCTCTGTCGTCAGGAAGGGGAGAACGGTGGCAAACGATTGCTACCTGTGTTTGAGCCCTACAGGCGCCTGAAAGATGAAGATCCCATCATTCCCTTTGGGGAGGGGCCCATCATCTCCAAATGGGGAGCCATTTCCCGTGCCTCTCGCACTGGCTACCACACCACTGATCCAATCCAAGCCACTGCATCACAGGGGAGCGCCGGTACCACATCTGTCAATATCAGAGGTTAAAATCTGCATCTGCACGTACATCGGTCAGAGTGTCAGAGTAAATGCACGTCACTCCTATAGAAGCAATGAATCCAGAATCTGAGGAGCTACAATATAATCACGAGCATTTATAAACTGCTGCTATAAACTTTTCTGACTCTAAAACTTTAAAATGTAATGACTCTCAAATGTAGCCATTAGGTACTAGAATACATTTTTGAAGGATTCATTTACATCAGTATAACTTTAATTCCAAAAAGCTTGAAAACATTTTTTAAATTAAAAAGTAAAGCTAAGATGTTTTTCTTGAGGTTCAATGTTTTCTTTTATAAAATGTTACAATTTAAAGACTTTAATAAGTCATGACAACAAAATGACCACATTGACTTCAGTCTGACAAACAAAAATTCACATATGAATAAAATAAACAAATACATTTACCATTTCACATATTCCTCACAGGCTACATTGTCAACATCTCTTTTCCAGGAATTTCAGCTTTTGAAACAATGCTCACAGGTTATACCACCTAGACATGATTAACTAGCCCCACAGAAAATCCAAATGTATTTAATTGTGTTGGTATATAAAAACCCTTAATTTGTTCACAAGTCATTTAAGTCATTTTGTTGTATTTTTGACCATCTCTCACCTGTGATCAGCGGTTTCACACAGCACTTTTGATGCAGTGTCATGTGCTTCCTTAAAGCACCTGCCTTCCTTCATTACTGAACATCAGCTGCTCTGTGGAAACATTCTAGATGGATGTGTTTAAGAACACATTAACATATGTGCCAAGAGTTCACTTGAAGGTTCAGATTTGACATCTGTTGACTCATGATTTCTTTGGCTCTTGATGACTCATGTTCTCTTCACAGACTACAGCTCTCATGTGGGTCACAGTGACCTCAGATGGAGCCCACGCGACTCCTGCAGTCACTCCAGATTTCTAGAGAGGTGAGATTTTCAACGGAAACATTTAAATGTTACAGTTACTTGCTTTGTTTTTTCTCTTTGACACGGCTAAGCAGCACTTAAATACTCCAGCTTGTGAATAGCATGTATGATCCATTAGCAATTTTTACAGATTGTTGGGTTATATATGAAACCTTCGTGTAGTCGCCCCAACCAACCGTAGTCGTCTGCTGTCCTCTACATTCTATGAATAGAGCCGCCGGAACATCGCTCCTCATAGCATGTATTTGCAAAGCTCTTACACGTACAGAGATGACAGGAGGTTCTTTAACTCCAGGAGCTTCTGCTCCTGCTACATCTCAGTATAAATATATACTGAGATATTTATACTGAGATGTAGCTCCTGCTACATCTCAGTATAAATATAAATATAGCGCCGCTGTTTGGACACCAAACAGCGGCGCGACCGTCACTTGTGTCTGTAGGTTTGGCTTTGATTCAGAGCGTGTCTGTGTGTGTCTGATGTTACAGCCATCATCTGCCAGCATCAGGCCTGCACGTCAGCCGAAGTTCCTTCAGCGGTGAGTCGAAGCAGAGCTCAGATCTGCTGGTGAAGGGCGGGGGCGACAGTGAGCCGGACAGAGACATCGAGCTGGAGCTGTCTGCACTGGACCTGGAGGACATTGACACACAGGACTGCAGGCCTGAGGTAAAAATACTGAATTCATACATCACACGCTCGCATGAGGATGTGCCTGAAAAATGACATTATTGCTGTGTAAGAACAGTCACCAATAAAGTATAAAAAAAAGCTTTAGGCTCCCAGCCCAGGCCACATGTAGTTTTGGGTTGTTTAGTGTCTCTTGTTGTGTGTTATTTAAAGGAAACACAAGGCTGCTCTGAGAACAGTCACCTTCCTGCCTTCCATGAGCCAGCGGCCAGTTCCCAGCTGGAGCCGCTGCCTGACAGACTGGACGCGCAGCTCATGAAGAAGATGGCATTCAGGTGAGTGAGTCATGTAATAAACACGACAGCATGAGAAGCAGTGCGCGTGCGTCATTCAGGGGTTTGATTTATAAGAGAAGTTTTGTGACTGGATGCTAAACAATTCATTTAATCATCTCGTCGGAGAATGACAAAATTCAGCATTTGTTAGTTGTTTTAGTGCAAATAAATGTGTCGTTTCCTCCTCTATTTTAAGAGTTGATTGGCCTGTTGATTTTGCTATTGTGACACTAAATTGTTTCCCTTCTGTGTGCAACATCAGAACTGATCTGAGATCATCGCACATGAGAACCTTTGCTTTAGCATTTAGCTGTAATGACTTCTTCATTACTGATTCTTCTCTTATGGTGACTCACAGAAAGACTCTCTCTCCTGGAGGTCTCAGAATGGGGAAGATACCGATGAGCATGTGTTCGCCCAGGCCTGGAGACCCCTCCCGATCCAGTCCAGGACCTGAGGTGCTGCTAAACGGGAACTGAATGGGCCAGACATAACTGCCCCCTCACGTTCCTATTCTACAGGGTCATGCCAAGAATCCACCGTACTCCTTAGGTAGAAGGTAGAGTCAATAGAGGCAGCGAGATGCAGCTGGAAGCCTTCTGTATTTACGTGTTCTCTTCATAAGAGCTAGCTATGCCCTGTAATTGTAATCACTCGTCATCTGTTCAGAGTTTGTTTTTAATCACCGCTTGAGGGTGAATGTTCAGCTCCACCTCAGGTAACTTCTGATGTCAGCCAATCAGCCAATCAGAACTCACTCCAGTCCAGGAACCAATTGCCCATCTCCCATAACTCTGCTTCTTACAAGCTTTTAGCACACTGAGTACATCTGAATAATCTGCTGTATAATGACTATATAATGGTCTCTTCCCATAGGTAATTATAGATATATATATATCAATGTTTACAATATAGAGTCAGATATATATGAAGAATAATCAAGGTGCTAGCAGTTTATAGTACTTGCATTATTGTTGCAGTGTTGCAGCCACTGAAATGTGCATGAAATGTTTGGTGGGTGTTTGAAACAAACATTCATTTATTGTTGTTTAAATGTCTGTGTATGGTTGTGGCATCTCGTACCTCGTAGAGACATTTCACAGGCAATCAGTACTTCATACTAATTATTAAAGGAATGGTTCACACAAAAACGTAAATGACATCAGCATTTATTTTGCCTTGTGCCAGTACACACCCTTAGTTTGTCTTTGTAACATAGAACGTAAAAGCTGCACATTTTTCACACAGTGAAAGTGAACAGGGACGGGACCGGCTAGCTCAAAAATAACAAAAAAGCACCATAAATTTGATCCATTCGATCTGTGTCCAGGCTGCATATCTGTGGCCTTGTTTGCATATGCATAGATTGATCAATGATGTCGATGCATCAGTCAGTCTGGCATCAGTGACCGTCATTGACGAGGCACCAGTGACATTAACGTCATTGCCATGAATAAGATGTGAAAGTTATGACAAAAGATTTCAGCTGTGCAAATTTCGGCCTGTTCTAATGTTCATTTTTTGGTGCACTGTTCCTTTAATAGCTACAGGTAAATAAAGCACAATGGAACTTCACTGTTAGAATTGCTGTTATGAAAACAGTCAATTGTGCTCAAGGATGTAGAAGTGTGTCAGTGTGTTTTACATGTAAAATATAGTTTCTTTCTGACGTGTTGTGCGACTGTTCCCCGTTTCTAACATTTCTGGATGTTTTTGTTCGATGACATTCGTTTTCAGAGCTTTTGTTTCTTTTGGTGTAAAGAACAACAGCAATTAGATTGAGTTCTGCTGGTTTTATCTTTCCAAATTCATGTTTTTCCATATTTTATTAGAAAATGTTGTTAACTTCCATGAAGTTGTTGAGTATTTTGTATCAGTTTTACATTTTGTGGTCAACACTTTGAAAACAATTGACCATAACATGATCACAGTTTCAGCAGTAACATGATTTCTGGATTATTTCCTTTTAGGTAAACCTGTTAAAATCAAATAGAGGTAAAAATGATCCTATAATAAGAGAGAAGATTTGTGCAGTGAAATGTCTGGCCTTCAAAGAGAATTTTAAGCTCAGTGATAATTTACATAACAACAGTAAAAAAAATCCTATTTTAAATAGCATTTGTTTTGTGATCTCACTCATGTATGTTGGGATTTTGATGTTTTCTGCATTGACAGTTTATTCTGTAAAACAGTCTCTGATTTTTCAGTCTGTTTTCTGGAGCAGTGCAGCCTGTGTGTGTGTCTGTTCAGTGTTTGTGTATGAATGTGCACATGTACGTTGTGTTAAGTATGAACAAAAATTAATACGAATGCAGTATATCAAGACTGTTAGTCATGGGTTTAATTCTGTGGCATTAGTGTTTACTGAATTTAATTTAGTTTTGCCTCCTAATGTCAAATTGACATCACAGATATATTAACAGATATATGTGTTAACTCATCTGACCTTATTCATGAAATATGAGCAGAACAAATTTCTGTTTACATTATTGTTTGTGAAACTGTTCACATAAATTCACACAGAATGAAGAACAGCTTGTGCTTCATAAATCAGGAACTGAGTGCTTTGTGTTTGCTCTCGTCCTGTATGAGTGTTTTATGAAGATGGGTTGCTAATGATACGTTTCCATTTGAATTTTCTTGCGAGTTGCCTTTGAAATGGCTTTTTCTTTTTTTTGTCACGCAGTGTAATGCAACAAAGCCTTATTAGTACATGTGTGAACTGTTTCTCTGAGCAGCTTAGCTCTGTGTCACGCACGCTGCCTTTGGCAAAGAGCTTCTTTGGGAAAGGAAGTCTGATTGTGAAGTTGTCACACAACACACAGTGTTGTGAGTGTCCTACACTTGTGGCCCTATCTTGACTCCTACACACTTCCTATAGCACTTACTGTCTGCTCGTATAGATTCATATTTAAAACAGGTTTGTTGATTGTTTTTTATCCATAGTTCTGTAGTTTTTTCCTTTGGAAATTTTGTGTGCATTTAAATTTTAAAAATTTGCTTAGCTGTTAAAATGAGGCAGGACGTTTTTGGTTGTGATGAGCTGCTTGTATTGTCTGTGTGCAACCGCAAAAACGAATTGATGTGTTGGGTGTTTTTATGTCTGCATTAGACATTTTATTTGCAAATCTATTGTTCGATTCAAATGTAAATGAATACAAGATGGGCATCCGTCATTTTATACAGCCAGAGCCATCATTAGATGGACATACTGCACATTTTTATGATATATAATCAGATATATTAAAATATATAAGGCTATTTATGATTACAGAGATTCTAAAAAATGAAATATCTTTTGATGAAATAATAATAATTATTTATATTGCATGTTTTGTTTCTTTTAAAAATATCACTTGGCATAGATTTCCCTTTTGCTTGTGGCAATGCAGGAAAGAGTGTGTGGAAATGTAGCCAATGCAACAGTCAATTCTTACTGTTTTTGGTTGTTTGTTTGTTATTGCTCTTGTATCTTGGCTAAGCTTTGCTCTGATATGTGGGGCAAGCTTGTGCGATAAATGTAAAGGTCATGACACGTAGTTGCATGCCAAGATAATAAACAGTTACATCATCAAAAGTGTTCCTTCTCTTTCCTTGAGGATGCGGTTATATAAATGAGCGTGACATCTGCTGGTAAACTGCGGTACTGCAGCTATCTAACTGACCAGGATGACATATTTCCGCTACTTGATGTCGACAGCAATGTCGTGTAATATGTACAAATTATAACATGCTAATTTAAAAATGATATCACGGTTTAACAATTGTTTAACAATTGATTTTTGAAAAAAAATACTCAAAAAAGTTAACTTTTAGTTAACTGATCATCACAACTAACACAGCTAGTCATTTATTTTTGAAGTAAAGAGAATCAAAACACAATATTATGATCTTATTTTAATTACGTTGTTTTAGCAATTCATTAAATTAATAACTATGCAAGTTACATGTTGATATTTTGTACTGACTGCAGAATTACTAGGGAAATGTTCTCATAATATAACTAAAAGGATACTGAGTTGGCTCTCTGTTTATGACTGAGAACACTGCTCAAAATAAGATTTCATCTGAGGCAACAATTTGCTGCCTTCTGATGCCAACCAATTTAATAATTGTAGTGAAAATCCATTTCTATCATTTAATTCCGGTTCATTGCGAAAGAGTAAAACTACAGCTCTCCTCAGTTTCCTGTTCTGAAACCAAACTAACAACAGCTGACTCTGAAGAGGAAGGGAAGCTGACTCAAAGCAGTGTTGTAAGAATCTGAGAGGCGTGCAGTGAGATGAAGTTTGTGTAATCATATTAAAAACATTAAGGCAAATGGCAGCTTCAGCACACAACATCCCAGCTAACAAGTTTAGGTTGTAAGAATGTTTCCCTAATGTTTTCACATTAAGTAACATTTTTTGCTTGGTTATAAGAACATTATTTAAACATTTTTTAAATTCTCTAATGATTTAAAGTGTTCCACCAACTACTTAAGAATAAAGTTTTTGATATATGATATATAACATTTAAAAAATGTTTTACTAACATTACTGCAAGAACTTTTTATGATAACTTCGACAGAACGTTTTGGAGAATGTTAGCTAACGTACTGACAATGTTTCCTGTTATCTGGGACGTAAAGCAATATTTTCTATATCACCAATTTTGTACGACATGCCAGAAAACTTGATCTGCAGTTATCATACTTTCATTTTTACCAGTTTGTTTCCAGAGCGCCTCAGAAAGTTTTAGCCACTGTTAATATGTCTACAATATCATACACAAGCAAACTTTCTCCAGATAACATACTTAAAGAGCACACAATGCAAAATTCAATTTTATTTCTGTACTGCTTTTGATCTTTATTGTACAAAAGAAAGAAGAAAGATATCTCTATTTAGTTACAGTCATTTTGACAGATTCATATCTAAACAATAGTCTCTACATGACTCATATGAATGGAAACAGAACATAAAGGAGTTAATGGGTAAATTTCCCCATGACAACCATAGCAGAGAAGCCAAACTCCAGAAGTGAAGCGGTGGAGGACAGAAACCTCGGGAGAACCCAGACTCATCCGGGGACCAGACTCTGGTTACTCTGCGTGCTCATTGTGCTTGTTCTGTAAAATACTCTTAAACAAGCGCTAACATCATTCATTTAAGTGCGACTCGACTTTCCGTGTATTAAATGAAACCGTATAAAATCATCTGCTAATTTTTACCATAAAACTCATAATATTCAATTCAATTCAATTTTTCAAACTTTTACAGTGTATAGTATGCATACTATATTTACACGGTGCTAATTTTCCCTTAATGACCCACTACACTGCCATACAACACAGCACATTGTACACTCCTTTGTGGAAAACAAAGTTATTTTGTGAGAAAATCATAAAACAAACATGTGCGCTCCTATGCTGTCAGTGTAGTGGCTGGCGGCGCATGCGCAGTGCGCGCGGGTTTGGTTCGCTGGCTAATGTGGAGCGCTGTTATGTCAAGCCTCTCTGGAATAAACAGATATCGCGGACACAGGTAAGACGCGTGGCGTTGCTGCACACCTCCGTGACTTTATTTCATTTACACGCCCGTTGCGCGATTCGCCAGCTGAGCCGTTGTTAGGGAAAATAATTGACAGAGTAACACAATTAGATGTGCATTTGAGGCTAACAGGCTATAAGGCCGTGAGTTGATCTGCTTCAATGCAAGACACAAAATCTGTTTACATCTTTCTGTCTCTGCACGACACACATGCAAGTGCTGCAATACAATACGACAAAACTGAGTGTTTGTTGTGCAACGTAAACATCTGATGGCAGTATAAATGCATTATGTGGAATAGACGCAGATCTGACGAGCTGTTTGTATTTGTGTGTGTGTGTGTGTGTGTGTGTGTGTGTGTGTGTGTGTGTGTGTGTGTGTGTGTGTGTAATGTGTTTTGATCGTAATTGTGTCAGTGTGTTTGTAGAGACACGAGATTATTTCTCCATGCAGAGAGACCAACTTCAGCTTTCATGAATGCAGTTTACGTATCGAAACAACACAGACTGCATCATAAAAGTGTTTCATTCTTAAAGTGACCTGGAGAAACAGTCCAAAAGCCACAGCAGCCGCTGTAGTTCAGGTGACGTCATGTGTTGTTTGACGTTGTGTCAAACAACACAACGTACACGGAGCTTGAGTGCTGTGACGTCACAGTTTTATGGAGGCCGGTGTATTTCTCCTCATTTGTTTTCAGGTTAACAGTTTGTTTTCTGCCAAATGACTGTACTTACAGTTATGGTCACTGCTGTGAAACGATAGCACATTTAGTTGGGCTCTTCTTGAGGAAACATCTGTGTCATTCTGTGTTAGCACTGGATAATATTGAGTTATGAAAGTTTTGTGTTAGTGATAACTTCATTTCTCTATGCTCGGAGTACACGGTCATCATTCTAGGTGTGGGTGGTGGTTGTTTATTTGCCTGGTGTTGAATTGAGTGTTTACTTAATGACACGAGTCAGATGAACTTAAGCTGATGTTTCTCCTGTTGTAAGATCTTCTTCTGCTCAGATGCCTTGAGTGTCTCTTTCATATTAAGTCTGTTGGATTTTTAAACCTAATGTCATCCATTAGGTGAAAACAGTAAGTCAGGTTGCTTAGAAAATTGTTTCGTAAATAAACCAGTGTGCAGCCATATAAAGTCCTCTTATTAGATCAAAACTGAAAAGTAGACAGCATCATTAGTATAATTCTCTATGTACTTCCTCAGTAGTGCACATGCCTCTCTGTGGATGTTATTTTGCATAGGCAGCAGCAGGCTGAGTCACTCAAGGGTCCATGTCTTCATCTGGCAAGCATAACTGTGTGTCAACATTATGATTTCCATTAAGCAGAAGTGTGTGTTGGGCGTCATATAGATTAGAGTGTTAAGAGCTGTTATGAGCTGTATTTCAATAACAGATGATGAGAGTGTGAGTTTAGTAATGCCTGTGGTTTTTGAGTTTACCAAGCACCATGTGACTCGTGGGTCTCCTGGGGACAGCTACAGGGTTCAGCCACACCCTGATACTTTACCAATGGCAAAGACATGCCATAGCCCACATGCTTGTCTGGGACATTTGAGCTACCTGTTACAAACCCAGTTAGTGTAGAATGTGAAAGATCAGCACATGTTGTTTTGTTAGTAGTGTCTGTGTAGCACACAACCTTTAACCTTAAAGGCAAGATAGGCCATTTATTTCCAGAAACATTTTTTGTTTAGCTGGTTAAAAGTCTCTTCACATCCTGATAGCGATTATCAATTATATTTACTATATTTATAATATATAGGACTATAAAATGTTCGTCCACTTCATTCATGTGTTGGAGGAGGCGTGGCTTTGGGGAGCACTTTGATGGGAGAACAGGTTCTTATGCTTTCAGTTATGTTTACGCATTTGGCAGACTCTTTTATCCAAAGCCACTTACAGTACATTCAAGGTACACATTTTATCAGTTTATCTGCTCCCTGGGAATCAAACCCATGACGTTTGCGCCGCTAACGCAATGCTCTACCCGTTGAGCTACAGGAACACCTTTCAAAGCTGTTTGCTATTGCTAGCCTCTCTAAAATTGTGTTTAACAAAGTGTTTAACTTTGGTAAATTGCTTCTTAAGTACCAATTGTGCTGTTAAATAATATAGAAAATTATTTGAGTAATATCTCCAATCATGTGGGATTTAATGACCGATGAGCTAATACTTCTGAATGACTGGTCTGATCTTTATTAACTAATAAAACAGGCTTGAACATTGGAGGAGGAACCTCAGCTATATCTGCGAGTTCTGTGGAAACTTCAGGATAAACTTTTTGACTCAGAGCAACCAGCCAGAACTCCCTAGCAACACTTTAACAATCACTCAGACACCTCAGCAACCCTTTGGCAACCACTCAAAACCTGCTAGATTGGTGGTTGTTTTTCGTGGGCAAACAGCATTTGAATTAAGTTAGTTTCACACTGTTTTGCCAGATCAGTGTTTGTTTTGTTACCCAACACTTCTACTCTTAGATGTTTATTAATTCACTAAATTTGGATCCCCATGCGCACACAGTTGCTCTGCCTCTCCAGTCGTGTATTTCCAGAGTTTGTGTCAACAAATCTTTCTTGGCGTGGCTGTAGAGGATTACAGTAGTGTTAAAGGGTAGTAGTAGGGTAGGAGTACCTGCATATCACAGGCTGAGCAAATAACTGAATTGTTCCTCTTTTTCACCTGTTCTTCCTCCAACAGCTTATTCTGTCATATCAACTCAGCTGTGTTCACAGAGTTAGTGGACTGCAGACACAGAGTTCATGTGACATCACAGAACAAACTTCCTGGTTCTTCAGACAAGCAGCTTTTAACATTTCAATGATCTGCTTTAAATAATTTAGTAATGTTAATGAACATTTATTATGATGCCTGTGGTTTATAGTAAAAATATGTACCTGTTCTGTTGGCCTGTCCCAACTCAACCGGTCATGTATTAGACTTTATATTTGACATTATGATTGTGACGTTGATCAGAGAAATGAAAATCTGCTGATAATAATCAGCTATTATTAAAGGGGTCCTATTATGCCTGTTATACTGTCTGTCTCCCTCTGCCTCAGTCCACCTGTCTCTCTCTCAGCCTCAGTCCACCTGTCTCTCTCTCTGCCTCAGTCCACCTGTCTTTCTCTCTGCCTCAATCCACCTGTCTCTCTCTCTGCCTCAGTCCACCTGTCTCTCTCTCTGCCTCAATCCACCTGTCTCTCTCTCTGCCTCAGTCCACCTGTCTCTCTCTCTGCCTCAATCCACCTGTCTCTCTCCTGCATCTCGTTTTCCGCTTTGCTTTCCCCAAGAGAGTGAAACATCACCTTGTGTTTCACTCTCCATTTGGCTGTGGTGTCCTAAGGCAGGTAGAGAAGGGGGATCCATTATAACAGCACAAGAGCTGTCTGACAGAGCGCCAGTGTGAGACGCATCCTGTGGCTATTCCACACAAATCCTTTTGGAAATCTGAAGGCAATGATGTCAGTCTGTGGAAGGAAGCACTTCTCTGTCTTTCCCCGCTGCACAATAGACAGGACTCATTGTAAGCACTCATGCTGCAGGGTTCTGGTCATTGCTCTCAGGGTGTAGCACTGAACCTTGTGTCCATTAGGACCAAGCACAATATGCCCAATCAGAAAAACTAAAGCTCATTCACAAAGAAACAACCTGCCATTCAGCAAGTCCCACAGAAGCCTCTGACCTGTGATTCAACACTAAATGGCAGAAGGTCTGCTCCACATTGCAGCCTACTTGAACAGGAAGAGCAGACTGTCTGAATGACATGTAAAGCAACAAACTAAAGTTCGTTTTATATGCTGTTAAAAGCTGCAATCTGTAACTTTTGTGTCTATGCCACCATCTGTCTTTGGGAAAAATCCTCCAGGTTAATTGCTGAGTTATTTTCTTAACTTGATGACAAGTTAACTAAACTGCTGTAAGAGGTACAGCACACAGACATGTGATATAATAGCCGAAGCTGCTGCTTTCTGTTAACAGACGGACATTTTCTGCAAAATCATGCCCAACAGTTCAAATAAAAAAACTTTTTATAAACGTACTGAATCAGATAAAGAGACCGTGCTGAACACTGATCTGTCATTTACTTGTTTAATAACTCATTTTTATCTTTTTAAACTAACAGTTTAACCCAGAGGAAGCATTAGCACTGAACAACACATTTCCAGTTCAGCGATACGTCCCTTAACCTCATCCACAATTCTGTTGAAGTGCATTCTGGGATCATTTTATGGGGTTACTGGGGTTTTGTCTGTGTAATGGGAGCTGTGATATTGCTGTCTGGAGTGGTTTGCATTGGTGAGCATCTGTGATGTCTAAACATCTGAGCTTAATGGCTGTCTTTGAGATTGTGTAACAGAGTTAATATGTGTGATATTGACATATAATAGTTTAGTGCTGTATGTTAATGTAGTGTAGTGCTAATCTTGGACGGTGGAATTATGATTCTACAGTAGAAATAATAGATGCTATAGATACTGTAGTTCTTGTTTGACAAACCACTGAATGTAAATATTGCTGTAATGCCACACCTTTGAGTTTAAAATCCTGTTAATGTTGAAAATGTTTTTTAGTTTATTCAATAATAATACACAGATCATGTGCCTCACCACGAGAACTCTGGTTTACAGGATTCAGGTCATTCTGGGGTTCTACTGAGCTTCTCTTCATAGTGTCGTCATGTCTGAGCCTGTATTCTGTGTTCCATCATTTCCCTCCCAGTTTTTTCCCTCAGAGTTCAGTGTTCTTCAGCTAGAACCTCTCAGCGTTTCTTCAAACACACAGCTGCAGAGTTCTGATATACACATGTTCAGTGGTTTTGCTCTGCTCACTCATGCGCTCTCTCATGTAAACAGTACTTGCCGTACAGTTTTCAGTCCACAACACCTCAGGCTTTGTTTGTCATTTGACTGTTGCTGTGAAGATAATGTGTAATATTTCCTTCCTGTAATATTCTGACATAAACGTGCAGGACACAGTTTATAGAACATAACTGGAACAAATGTCGGATAAATAATAATAGATATTACAGATATTAGAAGCTGGCCTTATTTAACCTTCAGAGAATGAAATATATTTCAATATTTCAAGAATGAATTTTATGCTTGTTGATATTTTACAGTAATAATAAAAAATGTTGATGTGTCATTTAAACCAGATAGTATTTCTGATTCAGAAAAGGTCCTAGAAGTACCGCTTCATAGTTTCATACAAAAAAGTTTGGGGTAAAACATAACCTGGACATGTTTTCCTGAGGTGTACTCATCTATTTCAGATTACAAAACAAAACTCCAGTCATAGAAGTAGATGTAATCTTACAAGATCAGTATCAGGGGTGTCACAATATAGTGGTGTTGATAATGTCTGTAATATTAATAACCATGATTAGTGACACTGTTAATACCACACATGATAATATCAGTAATGGTTCAGTGCCAGCAGCTAACTGACTCCAGTACAGTAGGTGGTGCTGTTGCACCCATTTAACATTCTGCCTTACTCTTATGTAATACATGCTATTTTAAATGTAATATATTGAGAAAACAGTAAATAAATCAAATGAAAGAACTATTGTTTTTTAATAGATACCGTGATAATACTGCTGCTGTGAATTATTTTGGCCATGATAATCACAATCTGAAATTGTGACAGCCCTAATCATGATTTCTTAAACTTTTTCAAACTTTATTTTTATGATTATTTTACATTCTTCTCCTCTTTAGCCATTATTTCCTAAGTTTACACTTCTGGTTTGTTGCAGATGTCATGTGCATTAATAGTTTGCATATACATTTAAAACAGACACACAGACACAAATATTACATAAGCTTTCCTGTAGCTCAGTGGTTAGAGCATGG
>JAZGTJ010012698.1:0-13040 GCA_036877575.1 Botia almorhae
TTTGAGCTTAGTATAATCTGTCAAGTTGTCATGACAAAGACACTGACAGGTTATGATGTATTGGTTTATGTCAAGTTGTCATAACAAAGGCATCCCAAACAATGTCATCTTTGCATTTAAAACGACATAACTAAGCGAATGACACTTAATGACAGTTGCCATAAACATGCATAAACCCTCCTTCATATTCATGACATGTGTCATGTCATGATTATGAAGGTGTCATGTCAGTCTTATGCACACCCTTTCAAGTAAAGTGTTACCAACTTATTTATATATAATCATTATATGTGAATATAATTACTCAATATTTCACAATCAAAGGAACATTAAGGATGTTTTCCACCATATTTGATGTCGTTTTGTATCAGGGAGTCAACATGTTTTTACTTCTGTATTTTATAACTCAACCTGCACTGATTTCTTTGCCATACCAGCGAGACTAAATGCACACAGCCACCACAGACGACAGATGGCACTGGGAGAAGGAACTAAACAGTAGTTTAAATAAGCTTATCTGCTTCTGAGTTTTTTACTGTCTTAAGTATTAAGGATTCAAAGCACATTGACAGGGCAGCAAAAATATCAAGGGCAGCAAAGCAAAACTCTGAAAAGCTCTGAAAAACATTATGCATGAGTACCTGGTTTCCAAGGTAGAACTGATGTGGAGAGAAACAGTGCAAAATAAAACAGGAAATATCAGTTAAATTTCTAGTAAAAAACATAGTAAATGTAGTAAAAAAAAGTCATAGAAATGGCTGTTTGAGTTAATTATGACTGGAACTTTATAAGAACTGTATATTAGGTGGGCTGGAGAGAAACAGACAGGAATCAAAGCTGAGAACTCCAGTTCCCTTTCGAGGGAACTCACTTCAATCGCGTCGAAACTAAAACAGGTGTAAAACAAAGTTCAAGTTCATGTGACAGCATTGCGCGCCAAAAAGCTTTTAAAAAGTGTCTGCAAAATACAACATCAGCTTTTTGTTTTCAGAAAGCTTGCTAGTCTGCGTGTAGAAAATGTGAGGAAAATAGAAAGAAAAGAATAAGATAAGGAAGAAGTTAGAGAAGAAAGAAAGAGAGAGCTCTTGAGAGAGCTGACTGCTCTCAGTACGAATCGCTTCAGCTCGTTTACATGAGCATGGGTATGGGGTGATACCTAGGGTTGAAGAGACGCTTGCAGGCTATCTCTCTCCCTCTACAGCATCGTCATGGAGGAAACCTGCCTTGTCCTGGAGGGTTACTTCTAATTTGGTGGGCAAGGCTTTTAGGGGGCACGCTAACATTTGTTATGATTATTTTTCAGTCATTTTTCACTTTTTCATTAATGTTTTCTCTAGAAGCAAACTACTAAGCTAATAAAACAAGTTCAGCTCAAATTAATGTTCCATTAATGTCATTTATTTGACATCACATTGTTTATAGTCAAAATAACAAGGACAACAATAATCTTTTCCTTTTGGCACACAAGCATCATTACTGTCACCTGCAGGACAAACTGTGTATTGCACCCGAAAATGCTTGGTTGTGGTAAAAATTCCAGAAACGATTCCAGATTTAGGGGGGCCAGTGGAGTGGCCAAGTGTGCTGACGCAGGGGCACTGGCCCCCTCTGCCCCCCCAGAACCGCCACTGGCTCTATGGTTGCTCTGGTGGCTACGAAGAGGCATCGGTGGCGCAACTTGTCGGGCATTCGCGACAGGGATAAAGCCTTTCTTTGGACACCCCGGTTGCTCTTTAAGGTCTATTCAGCGACACAGTGAGCTCCGTTGTCAACAGAAACTGTGAGGCTAAAAAGTAATCAAAGGTGTTCAAGGAGCTCCTCCCCTGCCGCAGTCAGGTTGCTGCAGCTTCAGGTGGTCTGTCCACCTCGACGACTTCTTCGAAGAACTTGGCTGCCTTGGCAGCAGAAGCGTAGCTGCTCGAGCTTCCCCTCAAAGATCTAAGGGGACTGGGCAGCCTACGCAGGCCTCACAGCCAATGAGGAGGTTCAAAGGCTGAGAAGGAGAAGAACACCTGACGCCAGCAGCAGCAGCATACTGGGGGCCCTGTGTATGCCTTCCTACTGTGCCAAACTCCTCTCGGAGACCCCAGCGGGAGATTCTACTTTCCCTGCCACCTCAGGTGTTTTGGGGGGGAGAAGCACCCAACGGTTTATATGTCCAGACTTCTCTTGCCAGTCTTCTGTTTTAGGAGAATGGACAGATAGACAGGAGGGTACCTCTTTCTGACTTCCTGGCAGCATGGAAGCCTCTGCCTAGTTTGTCCCCATGGCTGTTAAGAACAATGAAAAGAGGGTACAAAATTCAATTTGCCTCCCGTTCTCCGCGTTTCAATGACATTATACAGACTGTGGTGGTAGGAGAGCAGCATTTAGTGTTGGCCTGGGAACTAGAGACTTTCTTTGCGAAAGGGGACATAGAACGTGTTCCCTAGCACTTGAGAGATCTAGGCTTTTACAGCCGATACTTTATAGTTTCCAAAAAGGATGGGGGGCTGTGTCCCATTCTGGATCTGTGCCGCTTGAATCGGTCTCTGAGGAGATACAGGTTCAAGATATTGATGCTCAAACAGCCCAAGGACTAGTTTGTTACAATAGATCTGAAGGATGCATATTTTCACATAGAACACAGAAAGTTTCTCAGGTTCGCTTTCGAGGGCAAAGCCTACCAGTATCGATTACTTCCTTTCGGCCTAGCTCTATCGCCCTGCACCTTCACAAAGTGCGTGGATGTAGCCCCTGTCTCCGTTGAGAGACCAGACTGCTGTCCATTCCCAGGGCATGCAAATCTGGTAACAGATATCCTGTCAAGGCAGGGGCTGAGGCCCATGGAATGGAGGCTCCATCCAGAAGTGGTGGAGTCCATTTGGCAGAGTGGAAGTGGATTTGTTCACCTCAGAGGAGTCAACACACTGCCCCTTCTGGTTCAGCCTCACTCATCAGACGTGGCTGAGGTATGTATTTCCTCCGATAGCCTTGCTCCCAGGAGTCCTAGCCAGGGTCCGCCAGGACCATGTTCTGCTGCTTCCAGTAGTGCCGTTCTGGCTGACCCGGGTCTTGTTCTCAGACATAGTGTCTCTCCTGGACGGGACTCCTTGGGACCTCCCAGACCGGAGGGGACATCCTATCCCAGGCTCGGGGTTGATCTCTTACCCCCGGCCAGAGATCTGGAAACTGTTGGTCTGGCCCCTGAGGGGAGCCAGATTTAAATTCTGGTCTCTCAACTGAGGTTGTTGAGACTACTCTGAGTTCCAGAGCCCCATCTACTAGGAGACTGTATGCACTGAAGTGGCAGCTCTTTGTATCATGATGTGGGCGACACCATGTTGACCTAGGTTCACTGCCCTATTGGTTCAGTGCTGGAGTTCCTTCAAGAGTGCCTCTCTGCAGTGTTGGCTCCCTCCACCCAAAAGGTTTAAAGGTTTATGTGGCCATCGTGTCACGAACCTGTCAATGGAGCCTCTATTGGGAGACACCCTTTGGTGTCTCATTTTCTGTCCCTTCTTGGGACCTTACCATTGTTCTAAGGGGTTTATCTTGGCTCCATTTGAGTACCTAGAGTCAGCCTTGGATAAGTTTCTGACCCTAAAAGTGGCTCTGCTTTTGATTCTTACATCGCAAAAAAGAGTAGGCTCTATCTGTGGATTCTTCCTGGTTGGATTTTCCCCCTGGCTTTTTTTAAGCCATTTTGCACCCTAGACCAGACAACATTCGGAAGGTGCCTGCTGCGGCTGGTCACCCAGTGGTACTTCAAGCCTTCTGTCCTCCATCGTTTAATTTGCCAGAGCAGGCGATGTTTCATTTGTTATGTCCAGTCAGAGCCCTAAGGATTTATGTCCACCACTCTAGTGGCCAGTGGTGTAAGACCTCTCAGCTAATCTATTTTGGTGGTCACAACTGTGGTAGTGCGGTCACAAAGCAGCGCCTATCTAACTGGATCCCAGACACTCAGGTCCTTCTGGGTTCAAATCTGTTCCTATGCTCTGTTCCAATGTTTCACAGCATCTGGGGCAGGCCTTCCCCTACTGTGGCATAGTGGGTATTACTTCCCCATAGCGTCAAGCTGATGCAGCAGTGAGTTCCCTCAAAAGGGAACATCTCGGGTTACGTATGTAACACTGTTTTCTGAGATGGGGAATGAGACGCTGCGTCGCTTTGCCACATCACGGTCTCGCCTGCACAACCTTTCTTCAAACCTAAGCTGATGACGTATTTTGCAGGCGCTTTTTAAAGGCTCTTTATAATACGCAGCGTCTCTTTATAATACTACTCAATATAATACTATATATAAAAAGTTCAATATAAACTCTATTTATTTCTATGCAAATTACATATAGTCACTTACCCGATATTTGTTGGCACCAATTTGTTCTACTTGGAAGCGTTTAGGACACTTGCACTTTGCAACTTGACGGGTGACCTACACATATGAAGTTGCAAATCAAGAAGGGAAAGATCAGCCAACACTTTATTTTGCGGTGTCTAACTTCCCACAGCAAGTTAGACACCTCATCTTCAAGTTTACCTCATCTTCAATTTTGTCAGCATCAGTCAATGGTTTGTAGGCGTCTTTGTTGGGATGCAGAGCGGCCACAAACTCATAGTAATCGATGTATCCATCACCATCTCGATCAAAAATATCTGCCACAGCGCTCATCTCTAGACGACTTGTAGGGAATTCTGCAGAGGCAGAGGGTAAAAGACCCTGTCTGTTAGATTTGGGGTTGTTTATGTGCTAGTATTTTTAAGCAGTGACAAAGTTAACCTGTAGCAGATATACACATTTAAGTATCATAGTTTTGTTTCCTTACTGGAGGACATGATGCCATCGATGAACTCCTGCCTTGTAACTTTGCCATCCTGGTCTTTATCAATGCGACGGAAGAAATCCATCACACGTGACTTCTTATGGTTCATCCAGCGCATGTAGCGTTTCCTCCATACATCAAAGTCAAAGTTGGCAAACTCTTTCAGCTAAGGGAGGATAAGTATAGTGCCTTTGGGGCATGTCTGACACATTTTGGTTCCAGTCAATTACACTGAACAGGTGTCAGGTGTGTATGAATGACTAACCTCCTCTAGTCTGTCCAGAGCATCATTTAGTTTCCTCCTTCTGTCCAGAGCCAGGAGCCACACCTGCTGCCATTTACTAACAAGCAGATTTACTCTGGGGTTCTTGGTCTCAATTTGTGCTTGAGATGCTGCAGTGTACATGGATTGTGCTGGAGATCTCTTTCCTAAAGAGCAAAAACTATTGATCAATCACTCTTAAACATGCAGTCATCCTAAAACAGGTATGTTAGATGAGGGAGACACACAAAACATGCAGTGCTAGGATGAGAATCACTGGTTTACAGTAACCACTGTCATGAGGACCATACAATGTCTTTGTCAAAAAGAGTAGGATGAGCTTGGATGCTGGTACTCACTGGCTGTTCGTCCTTTATCCAGAACAGGTATTTGAGATTGAACAGGGAAATCTGCTGTAGCTTTACGCTTATGAGTTTTGGTGATTTTGTCCACATCTGGTTGTTTTCTGGTCATCTCTTCCATGAATGCCTGGTGCACAACAATAACACAAACCATTCATCCTGACAATGCACATAACAAAACCTTTGTTTAATTATATAACAACATTAGAGTGAGCTGTTCATATACTACGTCATGATGATACCTGATGTTCAGTGATAAGTGCTTTGACCTCCTCTATCTCCTGAGGCAGAGGTTCCTTGTCTTTCTCACCAAGTGTGGTCTCAGCCCACTGGAGCCAGTTCAGCAGGCTCTCCAGCAGTTTCTGAGTGGCCAGCTGGTCATCCAGAGCACTAGAGAGCCTCTGCTGGTGCTGCCGTGCCCAGGCTGTTACCTAAAATGGGTATTCAAGTCTGGTAAGCCTACTCAGTTATGGCATTAGTCTCAGTTTCAATCTAATTTTAGGGGAAAAAATATGGTACAGTTATGTCAGGTTTAATAGCGGGTCAGAAATATATTGTGATCTCAGCCAGCGATTTCAGAGATATCTGTCTTCCCCCATTCAACTAGGATTTGGTCTTGTATAACTGAAATAGCTGCCTGGAGGAGTTGCGAGTACAGAGACTTTCCTTAAAGGGATTTTGGTATGATGCCTTTAAATAATAATAATAATACTGTGCTTCTAATCCAGCATTTATGAGTGTTTCATTTTGAGAACACTAGTGGAAAGGAACTAACCTCCTCAAACCGTGCTTTAATGATGGTATTCCAGTGTTTGATGGTGGTAATGGAGTCTGGATGACAGATGGACAAGATGGCCTCTCCCATGCTTGTGGCTTTATTCAGTGCCAGCCCCTTCTCCTCCAGCTTCTTCAAAAAATCCTGCACAGATCAAACATCCTTCCATTAGTAAAGGCACTGTGATAAAATGCTATAAAACTGGATCACTTATCAACTAGATCATTCGCCAGTGGCGAACCTATGTCTGTGTTTTTTTTTTGGTCAATTTAGAGGATATAGGAAAGTAATTTAAATTGAATTAATTTTAGGCATAAAGCATAATTTTTAATTTTAAACATAGTGTGTTATCATTACTTAAGAAAAGTAATCTAATGATACAATGTGTGTAACTTCCAAGTTGTGTTAATCATCCAAGATGATTTCATTTGTAAACCTATAATCTGTGGACATAAGTAGACATGTGTTTCATTACAGCAACATCATTTCGTTTTATACAAAATAACCCAGTGTCAACTGCCAGAGTTTGTGTTTGATACACCAACACAGCTACAAGCATTTTTTTTCTACTATTTTTCCACCAATGGTGAGAACTAGATCACTCATATTGTCTTGAAGAAATTGTCTTTTCAATCAGTGTCTGACCAAAAAAATTAGAAAGGTTTGAAATTCTGTTTGATATTCAGTAAGAGTTTGAAATAAGGTTTGATATCCAGTAAGAAATTTTTAAAAATGTGCTTCCACAAACTCACAATCTGTGGGCGTGACTAATATGATCTGGATATTGAATATGCGATCATATTCAACTTCAGGGAAATGTGCTGATCTAAGAGGACTGAGAGAAACTACATGTTTTCAGAATGATGTAGGCTACAGATCCCTGCTTCACATGAGAGAAGCTCATAAAAAGAGATAAACAGCACTAACACATACAGTGTGTTTTGTCTCAGAAAGAGAGCAATCGTCCTGCCCCATACTGTGATATTGAACAGATAATCAACATTTCAGAATAAAATGGGTTAATTTGTTGTTGATTTAATTGTTGATTAAATGTTGATTTATTGTTGTTCGCAGAAGGATTGTAAAAGGTAAACATCACAGCGAGTTATGTGTCTGGTGTTACCTTTTTTTACCCTCAGTGTGGGAAACTTGCCTTGTGCTGATCAATAAGGAGGCATAGGGCGTCTTCATCATCAGGCAGGCTGCCATGGAAACGAAGGCTTTGCTCAGCCTCTGATAGCCACTCCAGTAAAATATGAACAGTGGAGTGAAACTCCTCAGCCTGACAGACAGCATACAAATGTGTTAGACACGTACAAAATCCTAATCCTAACAAATATACTAACACGTTTATTGATGGCAAATGTGAAAAATAGAATTATTTATAATTATGCATTTATTAATTTATATTTATTTATTTATTATTATTTATAATTAATTATTTTAAAGAGCAACTTCTAGGTGAAGTCTGCGCCTCTGCAAATTCTTTAGCAGAAGATCCCAAGTTTTTGTTCCAAGACCTGTTGATTAACCTTACTGGATTTCTAGGGAAAAACAATGCTGCTCTTTGAAGTGCAGTGTTTAAGCATCTGACCTGACACAGTGCTTGATCCAGCCTTTTCTGTTTGGACACTGAGAGGCTGCACACAGTTTCCCAGCGGGTGCTCAGCTCCTGCATCTGAACTTTGACCCATGATGAGTCATCATGGCTGTTCTCAACCAGCTCACGTGCTGAGCGCTTCACAGCCTGCACACTGCCTGTTCTCTTACCCAGCTCCTTCTGGAAAACCTGCAGTACACATGAACAAAAACAAAAAAGTATGTAACAATATAAGTTCAAATGCTGTCTCAGTAGGCAGCTCAAAATGTTTTAAAACACAGTCAACTAATAGAATTGTTAAGTAGAGACTATATTTGCAATATATGTGGATTGTGAGAATATATGTGCTTCAGACAGACGGGTTTCCTTTTTTTTTTGCTATAATGACTTCAGGGGAAGAGAACCAGTCCTTTGCTATTAAACTATTAAACTCCTCAATTAATTTAACATCCTGATTTGAACAAAATTTGCATATAATGGCTGTCATGAGCACAGCAGGCTTTAATTATGTATAACATTCCAACAACATCTGTTGTTACATCATTACGATATGCTATAAAATTCTGTGACTGCAACAAACTGCTTTAAGACAGAAATATTTTAAGAGAATCTTCAATTCAATCTTTTATAAAACAATTCAAAGCAAATTACATTTCTTTTGTCTTCACCTCTCACACATTTACAGTGTCTAAGGGCTGGATATTTTATGAAAATATCTCAATACTTGAAACACTCACACCATTATGAGGAGTTTCTACTGACATCCATTGTTGTAATACTGAGCTAATGGTAATGATTTTACACAGAAATCTTTTGCCATTTTCACATGTATATGCACAACATGTATTTGCACATCCTCTTAAGCAAAATTGCTTATTGTGTTGTGACCCTGTGCAGTACACAATAGAACTAGGCAAATAGTTAAAACCATTCAAAGTCATATCTGTAGATGCGTTCAATGCAAGAAGTAAAACATTAAAATGTATTAAAACATTTTATATCTACAATGAAAGTTTTACTTACATATTTATTTACATACATTATCTACATATATTTTTAATGAATGACTAAATGTATGAAAAAAATGCCATATTCCACCCTCATTCAGTGAATATTTTTGGTATCAATCAATTCATCAAAATTAAATTAGTTTTTACGAATTCGTGGAAATGAATCAAACTTCAATGTCATATTTTGCATTTAAAGTTTAAATCAGTCAATAAAATGGGTAAACTGGGAAAACCAAACAAACCAACAGTAATATAAGAAACAATACCTTATGACTGTCTATAAGATTCAGAATGAGGTCTATGTCTCCATGTACAGGCTGATCTTCAGCCAGCTGGGGTTCCACTTTATACAGCCAGTCAATGAGAGCCTGCAATGCGTCTGTGAATTGACCTGAGAACAGCAGAGCCTCCTCCAACTTATTCTGCCTGCAGACAATGAAACATAAGCTGTCAAATACTTGCACACAGTAAAGACTGTAAATCCTCCTTTCTGACCATTAGTCAAGTAGTTGACAGGTAATATAGACATTGTTATTTTATTTAACATTAACACTACAGGTTGCAATTTTTATTCATATAAATATTTATAAAAGAAAATGTATACTTTAAGAACTGTGGCTGGCCATTAAGTGTTTCTTAGGGCGTTTTCAGACCTGTAGATTACTCAAAAATCAGCCTCATAAGTTATTTGTGGCATTTTCTGTGGGTGGGTGGTTTAATAGATTGTGCTTTCTCACCAAAAGCAATCCACTCCAGAGTTTTTCAATTGGACTGAGACCACCTCATTCAGATGGCCTCTGACCGATTGCTTTGATGTGGATCCAAGCACGATTGTCATGTCATATATGCCTAAACGAACTCTGTAGCTTACAGAGAAAATGTCAGTTTATAAAACGAATGCTCCAAATTAGCCAGGTGTGAAAATGCCCTTAAACTTAAATTTTAAACACCTTTTTGCAGTTCAGTTTGATCCTGTGGTGTGACAAATACATTTTTAAATGTAAAAAAAAACTTGTGCAGTTATGCAGTCGATATATATATGAGGTAATGAAAACTGTGACTATGTGACTAACAATGACTACATATGTATAATATTTACTAATAATTGCAGTAATGAAAGAAGAGTGAAATGTTGTCTGGATATGTTTTGGTGAGATGTACCTCTCCACAGATTTCCCACAGACTGTGTCCCATGTGTCTCTGAGTTCACTGAGCATGCAGTCCAGTTTCTGGTTGTCATCTTGCAGGAAGGTCTTGTCTTTCAGAGCTCGACCTGTACGACTTGTGGTGTCATACACTGAGTGTTTGCTGCCTAATGCTTTCTGGAACTCCTGTAATCCCACCAGTACAAGAAAAATAGAGATGTATGATCATTCAGGGTCAAACGTAGCCTTGGGTCATGAGTACTTAACGCTGTCAGTCACTTAACGTTGTGTCAATGATGACACAAGTTGTTCACTCTTTGGAGCCCCAATCTTCATAAAAAGAGATTCATTGGCAAATTCCCCGGATATCCGGGTATATAAGAAAACGTTTCTTCTCATCCTGCTATACCTAGCGTGTTTATCAGCAGTCTGATGAACACCGCGCTTTAGCTGGTTAGCCACAGTGTCTAAGGAGCAAATTTTAAATCACAAAAGAGCTCCAACAGTACGTCAGCATTTTATTTGGCTTTTTTGTGATACAGGATGTGGCCGATTTATCACTCATTCGAACCAGTCCTATTTTCTGGTGCGGCGGCAAGTCTGCCTTAAAAGAGCTCACATTCGGGACACAAGATTAGGGTAAAATTTTGGTCACGGCATCTGAGGTTGCACTGTTGATCTCCAATCAGGATGTCTCACCTCATGTTCCGTCTATTCAGGGCACTTTACAGCTTTGCAAGCTTAGCAGGCGTGTTCACCTTAACTACTCTCAACGGCAGGCAGCGAGATTCCCCAGGTGGAACGTGTGATTGCGATGCACTCCCAGGCTTGTAAGATTACCATGTCCCCGATTGCAAGGGCTCACAATTCTGCGGCACAAACCATCTCTGTCCTGTATGCTATGGTGAACTTGCACGTTCATCAGGCTAAAGCCCTGAGGAACCTGCCTGACGATAGGACTGGCCCAGGGACCATGAAACAACTGTGCACCACGACCTCACTGTAAAGTTATGACCCATGTCAAGTCATGGTCTCATACTAAAGGTAACTAAAGTTATGGCCCATGCCTTAGATAAGCCGATGTCTACATTAGTGGCTTAATCTTGTGGAGATGCGAGATGTCAAGAGAGTTCACTTTCTTGATGTGCCCGTCTGTTTGGGTCTGTTTGGTGACATCGTTGTTTGGTGACATCGTTGAGGACTTTACACAGCAGTTATCGCCAATGAGAAAGCAGACTGCGGCCATTAGATACATCCAGCCTCGCCATGATCTGTCAACTTTTAGACTGCTTCTCATCAAACAGGCAGTCCTGCTTGCTCTCACGATTCGTGGAAAGTAAAGACTCCATCCTCGTGTAGTCCAGACGAATACAACATCGTGTTTTTATGTTGGATTCATCAACATAAAAACCCAGTGCTTTAGGTGCTCGAAACAGCTCATTGTTTTCTTTGTAGGTCAGCAGCTGTCTCCAAACAGAAGTTAGCCCCTTGGTATAATGAAGGCCATTTCTTTGGCCTACCAATCACTAGACTTGCCATGCCCACTGGAGATAAGGGCACACTCTACAATGCCCATCCTCGTGGGCATTGGCAAGGGGCGCCTTGCTGGTGGACATCTGTAGAGCTGCAGGCTGGACTACACCCAACACCTTCATGTGGTTTTACAACCTCCATGTGGACCCAGTTGCGACACATATTCTGCATGGGGGTTTAATTGTAACTAGGTGGGTGTGGCTTTCACCAGAACCTTTCCCCTCACTTAAGTAATAATGTGCACTATTCTTGTCCAGATAATGTTCTTGAAAATGAGACATCTTAAGGGTCATTTTTAGCACCTTTTCGGTAGACAACTCAGTGGAAGAGCTGGACATCAGGAATGATACTTGTGTGCATGGCCCTTTTCAGTTAAGCCAGGGTATCTGAGCACGGTGCTCAATATATGGAAGGATTCTCTTCTCTTGTGTAACCTTGTATGATGAATTGTTCACAGACAGGTTCCGCTTGTATTAACCCTCTGGGGTCGGCAAACGCGCCGGCGCGTTTTGAGGCATGTTTTGATGATAACGAGGAAATGAACGTAAAATGCTCCGTCATTTTTAATCGTACACATACAATCAATACATCATTCAAATCTGTAAAGGGTCTATTTTTATTTGTATACACTCATAATAACAATAAACCCTGTGCTTTTATAAAAAGAAGAAAATAGACAGGGTACGCACTCTGCCGTTGCTGTCTCTGTCATCTCTTTTCACAGACACATAAATAAAACAACCTAAATCTCAGTAAATACGTACCCCACAGACATAATGAATATACGTATAGAAAGTGTGCACGTTTGCATAAACCAATTAAAATCTAAAATATTCTCTTTTTAGGTAATCCGTATGAATGTTAAAGGATGTATCGTTTCTCCTGTATCACCTCATTACCGCTAATGTGATCCCGCCTCGCATTGAGCGCGCTGTTCATATGTAAAGTATCCGAGGCGAGTCAGGTCATTATGTGCACGCCCCCGAAAAGCTGCAGAAATCATCGAAGCTTCATCACAGAATTTACTTACTTTATCTGCACGTTTGAATGGTGGCGCACTACACGAGTGAAGAATGACTTCAGATGATTCTGAACAGCGAGTTCACCTTCTCCTTAGACGAAGAACGCGATGACTTTTAGTTTTAAACAGAGCGCATATATACTGTATGCTATATAACTATGTGTCCTTTATTATCAGCTGGTAATTGCTCATTGGTAATAACTGCACTCGCGAGTAAATCTCAAGTTATTTTGCGTGATAGTTCACTATATTCTAAATAAGCTACAAACAAAAAATATATCTTCTTTTTCTTTTGTCCTCACATTCTTCCTTCATTCCTCAGTTCCTTCTCAGTCACACACCTGAGTGAAAGGCTCATTATGCGGGTCTTTGTCTTCTCAGGTGTTCACGCCTTCTTGCATACGGCCGTTCTAAACAAAAAGTCTCTTCGACAATTAAAATCAATATACTGTTTTGTGTGAACGACTGAACTAGATGATTCTCACATCACTTTGAAGCAAACACTCTAGGCTACAAGATAAAGTTCT
>JAZGTJ010012699.1:0-15637 GCA_036877575.1 Botia almorhae
CACTGCAGCAGCCCGGACACGCATCAATCGCTCGACATCCCTTTAGAAAAAAAGACTTTCACAGCCTTTCTCAGCTGATAAAAGTGGCCCCCTGATGAGGAGCCACAATTCTGTTTGGTGTCCAATGATACACGCAGGATTTTAACCCGTTAAGCCGTCGGCACGGGCCGACGTTTATCGTTTAAATGTCCGTTTGCCTTCATTTGACTTCAACAAACATCATAAAGTGTGTAAAATAACCTGCGATATCATGCTTCAAACAGAGATGGCGGTAAAGAGGCGAAAGCTAGAGCGCAGCTTTAAATAAAGCAGCTTTTATCCCGCTACTGATATGATTGGAATCTACGGTCCATATCATACGTGATTTTAAACACATTTTTGAAAAGTAATAATCATTTCATTATGTGTTCAATCTTTTTGATGAGGAAAAAATTACAGCGCGGACCCTAAGGACGGTTACTATTACTTGTTGCTTGATGATAAAGGACGAGCGTCTCGCAATATAAACGGTGTAGTCTGGAGCGCAATCCCAATTAACAGCCCAATGCATATGTGCTTGTGCTCGCACCCGTGTTTGTGTCCCCTCTCTGCAGTTTCTGCTCCTACACTGTAATCATCATAATCATCTGATTACAAACACTTACTCAGCACTCCCAGATGTACTCTTCCTATCTGCCTGGTTCAAGTGTGTGTGTGTGTTGCCTTGTTTTTCTAACATTTGTGGGGACCAGCCAGCGGTCCCTACGAGGGAAATTGATTATTAAACAAACTAAATGATGCTTTTTTGAAAATGTAAAATGCCAAAAGTTTCTGTGAGGCTTGGGTTTAGGGGCAGGGTGAGGGTTATGGGATAGAATATTCAGTTTGTGCAGGATAAAAGTCATTATGTTTATAAAAGTCCCTACAAAGCATAGAAACCTAACGTGTGTGTGAATGTGCTTTGTAGATGCTGTATAACTTTCGATCAAAACTGGTAATCTTGGCGCTGGATCTCCTTCCTCTGCTAGATTCACATGGCTACAGTCTCTTGAGGGCAAAACAGAAGCAAAACAGAATGAGAGAGACAGAGAGATGGAGCGTACATCACCGCCACTGTTAACTAACAGGCTATTTATTGTGTTTGTGTGCAAAGTCCCCGTCGCCTCCAATTGGCAGACATTCTGGCACGATGTCCAATCAGTGGGCAGCCTGCCAAAGACTGACAGAGATTTAACTCAACTTCCCCGCCCACATCACTTAGTCATGTCATGCATTTCCACATCAGCCAATTAGTAACTCATTACCAGCGCAATACAACACGCTAACAAGCATTTGATGGTAATAGTTAACTTCAGTTTAATCAGCGTCGGGGCGATGGCCCTGTCGTGTCTTTTTCTCTCTCTCCTATTCACTTCTTTAAAAGTCTTTAACCTGTCTGGTCATTTCTCAAGCTCATTCTGTCTGTCTTCATTTTTTCATCTCTCTGCTCTCATCCTTCTCTCTCATCTCATCCTTTCCCCTCTTCATCTTCGTTTGACTCTTTCTCTGCACACTACGCTCTGCTGGGTCTCTTTCATCTGTTCTGGCACAGCCAGACCTTTGACTGCAGCTAAAGGTCTGATGCTTTCACCGAGGGCTGGTGGAGGGTTAGCAGAGATGTATCACAACAGTCACAATAACAGTCTGGTGTGGAAAAATGATCAACAATTACAGGTGGGGTAGGTGGTTTGTTCCCAAAACATCTTTTGTTATGCTGGTTTAAGGTTTCTTCACATCCTGATAGCAATCACTAAATAAAGGGGTATAAATATAGTTTTATATCTTCTGTGGAAGGTGCAGGGCCAAGAAATGCATCTACATGCAATGATAGGATGTCCTACCTTCCTGTCCTACGTCCGCACACTTTCGGAGGGGGCGTGGCTTTGGAGAGTGCTCTACAGGGAAGGCGGGACCTTATAATTTCAAAGCTAGGTTGCTATTGCTAGCCTTTCTAAAATTGCCTAGCCTACTGCATCTAACTGCACTGAAAACACAGCAAAATAGCAGAAAATACGTAAAGACTCTACTGTACTCAGACTCTACTGTAAGACTCTACTGTAAGTACATTAAAACCTGTGTGATTACTCATGGAAGATGCATTAAGTCAGCCAATCAGATTACCACTTAGTAGATGGGGAAAGATTTTTGTGTGCGCTAAGAATCAGTAGGTTAGCAAACAGACTGTGGGCGCTCCAGGAGTGTTTTTCTTTAGTAGCATCGTTTCTTTCTGTTTCTCCGTTTCTCTCCATCTGACCTCATCTTGTCTCTCACAGCCTTCACCTCACCACCTTTGCTCTTCTCAGCAGAACGACGCATGTTTTTTTCAGGCTCAAAGGTCGCAGAAAGGTCACGGTTAGCGTTTCGATTTTGGGAAATGAAAGGGAGCAGAGAGAGAGACAGAGAGAGAGACAGAGAGAGAGAGAGAGACCATCTCAGTGCTGGAGCAATAAACATGATTTAGAGGATGGAGGGCAATTAAAGCACAATCTTATCTGACTTAAATATTATATTCCTATTAATCTTCACTCATGTAGATGCTGGAGGTGGATACAGTCAATAAGACTGAGAGTGTTTACATATATTTTGTGAGGCTCCAAAATAATTTATTAACTATGTTAGCTTTAATTAAATTTGTGTAGCGCTGTTAAATTGATTTAACATAGTTAATGGCTTTAATTTGACACAAACGTGACACAAACATAAAAAGTTTATCTGTAGCTTTTGCTTTATTTAAATTTTAATAATAGGAGCCATTTAGAGGGAGAATAGAATGTAAGTAGCATTTTCATCCCAAATTTGAGCAGAGTACAGTAAAAAAAGGTTTTCCCGTCACTTAAGTGCAAAAAAGCTAAAGTTAAAGTTAGTTAAAAAAGTGCTGCCGGAGCGCTTCAGCGTTTTTTTGTTTTTTAAAAATTGCAATGGATTTCTGTTTAAAGTTATTACTTTAGCGCGCTGTGCTGTAGCCCAGCTAACAGGAAATGTTCTCAAAACGTTGGCTAACATTCCCTGATAGTTTCTTCTAAGATATCAAAAATGATCTTGCAGTAATGTTGGTAGAATATTTCTTTAATGTTTCTAGAATTATATTAAATAACAGTTGTAATGTTTTTGATACTTAATGGAAACGTTACGGAAACATTCTTACAACCTAAAATTGTTAGCTGGTAGCATGCTAATAGCACCACAGTAACTGTTACACCTTGTTTACTGGACAATGTGGGGTGACACAAACGGTTTGCTGGTATTATAATCAACAATGCTGTCTACACACGCACTGTTTGCTACACTTGTAGCCATCAACAGTCTGCTTTTGTCACATTCACCGTCTTCAACACTAAATCTTAAGAACTTTATAGTGCTCTAAGACTGTCATGCTTTGTGTTGTAAAATGTTGTAATTATTTAGGCTGTTTGTTCGGTTACCCATTCGAAGAGCGTCCATAGATCACCATAAACCGTGTCTGATCAGTGTCTAGTAGTCATGCCTCTAAACCATCCAGATGATACAGGGCTTCATTAATCAATCTAGTCATTCCGAGACTACTGCAACCAGTCAACTTTTGCATATACCTAGTCGTTCAATACACACACATATAGGTATTTTTAAACACGTAGGTATTGTGTATGTCAGGTAAATTAAATAATTCATTTGGCTTCATTACCAATTCTCTTTCACCTTATTTATCTCCTCTTTTTTTCTCTATCTAAGCATCTTTTTATCTTTTAATCACAGCCTCCATCTATCATTCTATCTCCCGTCTTCTCTTTCATTCGTCCTCTAAGACCTTCTCTTTTTTCCTGCTGCTTGATGAATGTGTGGACTAGACCAAGGGACGGTTTTGAGAAGTGTTTCTGATTCGTTCTTCACGGCTCTCTTTAAACGCAGTTCAACAAAGCCGCCGTTTCCTGTATTGTGTTAAAAAATTGCACCAATAAAATGTTAGCGTGCATCTGAACTGTGGTTGATTGTTTTCTGTTTCATCGCCTCTGTTTTGTTCTTTGTGTGTGTGTGTGTGTGCAGTGTGCTTTGAGTGTGTATTTCAGTTAAATGATTGTGTGAGAGGCTGTGAGTGTGTGTGATATTATGAGGAAACTGGAGATGGATGAGAAGCTGTATCATTCGCTGGCGCGGCCCCACCCCGGCCTGGAGCTCAGTTACTCCAGCTCATCTGAGGAGGAGGATGGTACCAACCTTAATCACAAACACTACAGAGAGACACACACCCGCACGGACTACGAGCCCGACCGCAGGTTCACCTACAACAGCCACAAGGTTCGCAGGAAACCACTGGAGCTGCCCAAGAAGGGTATGAGTGTTAAATTTCACCAGATTGTGTTTCAGCAACTACCTGCAATCCAGTTTAACCAGCTGAGAATTTGAAAAAAAATTTTATTAGCACAGGCTCCTGCCCAATTAACAGTTTGTAGATTGTAAGAACGTTTCCCCAACATTTCCATAAAGTAACAAAAATGTTGTTATGTTATTTTGAAAGTTCTAGGAATTATGTTTTTAGATGTTGTGTTAATGTTGCTTGGTTATATGTTGTTCAAACTTTTCTAATTTCTAACGCTTTAAAACTGAGCACTTAGAGATGACCCAGAAAATTATGAACTGTGACGGGCGAATTGCATTCAGCACAAACTTTTTAGCCATGTTTGTGTGGATACCTGATTTGCATAATTTCTTTTGACAGCATGATGGTGCAGACAGCACATACGAGTAAAAAAATACACCATCAGAGGGCACAACTCATTCTGTGTGACACCTCTCTACCCTATTTCATCATATTTATAAGAAAAATCATATGAAGAAGTCATTTCACAACCAGACAAACTCGACTGTCAGAACATCGTCACAAATAAACACTAAAGGACTAACCAGTGTTTCAGTTCAAATGTAATCACGCGTAAAAGTTTGTTTGACTAGTGATATTACTAGTGACAGGTGAAGATGAGGAAAGGATGATTAAACAGTTTAAATTATTTTATTGTTAAATTGATTTATTACAATTGGATTCCAAAACAAGCAAATGATGTCAGGTGAAAATCCCCACAGATCTCTATAAGACTGTGTGTGTGTTTGTGAGAGAGACCGCAACAAAAGATGACACACAATTCATGTTACCATGAAGCTGTTTTATTCTGCACCCTTAAACCAAAACATATTTTGTGATGAGGTAAAAATATGAATTGTTAGCTTTAATTGAAGTGTTGAATTGTTTTAATTGTTAGTAGATATATGGTTTTTTAAAGTTTCTGTCATATTAGTGTGAAACGTTCAGAGAGGAAACACAACAGATGCAATGTGTGATGGGCTTTTAGCAGAGTGTTACGTGTGCTTTTTGGTGTTGTGGTCTGTGAGCAGCATTAACACACGCCCGCGTTTCGAATAGGTTACAGTGAGCTTTGTGTTCCCTCTATGGAATTAATCAGATGCTACATGCAAAACAAAACAGTTCATTCCAGTTACCACGGAAACAGCTTTACAAAGATAGAGAGTGGGGTAGAGAGAGATGAAAACAAACGGAGAGAAAGAGAGAGAGCTAGAGAAAGGCTTTTCACCCAAACCTCTTACCCTGGCTTTTCCATCTATGTGTTCTCTGAAAGAGTGAGCATGTGTGTGTGTGTGTGTGAAGCACAGGGTCATGTTGTCAGTGAAGGACGGAGAAGTGCATCGTGGGCAATTAGTACTGAGATGATTAGAGCAGCGAGAGCGGTGAGAGGGGTCGCCACAAAATTCAGAGAGGTAGAGAGGAGGATTCTTCAGGACACTTGAGTAAAAAGCTGACTCCTCTCTCTCTCTCTCTCTCTCTCTCACTCACACACACACAGATCTGAACAGCACACATTGTGACATACAGGAAAAGCCATCGCAAATCCTTCACCTAGAAACGTCAAGAGAAGAGATGAGATCAGATGAGAGGAAGAGATGAGAAGAAGAGAAAAGAGAGATGATAGGATGAGAAAAAAGATCAGAGGAGATGAGAGGATGAGAAAGAGGTGAGCACAGGTGTAGGAAGAGATGAGACGAGACAAGATAAGACGAGACAAGAAGAAATGAGATGATGAGCAGAGATGAAATAAGACAAGACGAGCAGACGTGGAGCGATAGCAGGAGAACGTGATGTAGTTACATAGCTGTGTGTGTGTGTGTGTGTGTGTGTGCGTGTGCCCTCATGTCTCTTCCCCTCTGAGATTCTTGTGGGAATTTAAATGGTTTTCACATTTTGTGCAGTTAAAAGCAAAACTCTTTTTGTAAAGTATTTATTTGGGTTTTCCAAACTATTCTTCATCTCTGAAGAGAGAAGACAACTTTAGCACTGAACTCTAATCCACTAGCCTGTGTGTGTGTGTATGTGTACTCTGTATTTTGCATGTACAGTAAAATTAATTTGTCTGTTCTTGGTTCTCTCAGATTTTCCGGAACCCTCCCAGACCGCCTTCCATAATTTTCAGACTGAGCTTCATGTGGCCAATCAGGAGCTTGCATACCCGGGGGGTGTGTCTGCAGGTGTTGCCTCAGACCCAGAGTCAGAGGGCGGAGCCTCCCCTGACCACGCCTTACGGTTGTGGATGCAGGAAGTGAAGTCAGAACACAGTTCCTGTCTGTCGAGCCGAGCGAACTCGGTTCTGTCCCTCACTGATACAGAACAGGAGCGCAAGTCAGAGCCCGAGAACGGTAAGAGACTTTTTTAGGTCAGCCAGATTGTGATGATGTTCAGTGATATTTCATTCATGTTTGTGTGTGTGTGTGTGTGTGTGTGTGTGTGTGTGTTACTCTGAGGTGCCCTCATCAGTGTATGACTTTACAATTTTAATGAGAGTCCACGCAGAGGGAGATGCACACACGGTTAACTGCACACACACACACACACACACACAATTTCCTCTACACTACCCACTGATGCAATATTTATGTGGTGCTCTAATAACTACTTTGCTGTGTAAATTATACTCCATTAGCTCATGCACATGCACACACATTAAGGTAATATTACTGTTAAGCACACATATATTTGAAGACCATCATCTTGGTAATTATTGGTTACATCTGGGCGTGTGCTTCACTACACTTCTGCCTTAAAGGGACAATTCACCAAAATATTGTAATTCTGTGTTTATTTACTCGCTCTTATATAGTTTGATTAAGAAACTCCTCTTTCTTAAAATGACTTAAAGCAACTGCCAAATGCGAACTTAAAGTGAAATTAAAGTCATAAGGGATTGGAATGTCATGAGGGAGAGAAAATAATGACAAACATGTTTATGTATAGGTGCGCTGTCCCTTTAAGAGTTACCTTCTGTCTGTTCGCCGAACTACAGCACTGCTGTCGGTGGACTCAAATCTTTGACCTTTCTTTCTGACCAAACCATCAGTTGTCAAAACCATCAGCAGACGTGTGTGAACTGCAGGAATGTGAATTCTTGTACTTTCTGTTAAGCACTGCACATGCACTAGATTTGTGTTGGTGCTTGTTGTGTTTCTGTGTTTAGTTTGAACTGTAGTGCTCGTTTTTTACCCAGTATAATGTAATATTTACATTCAAACTAATTTACTGTGATAACAAAGTGCCCGTTAAAATGAAACATTAAACAGACACCTGTTTATCTACTGTACATATGTGAAAATGATCTCTTTTATGATTATAGTTAAATATAATCTTGGCATTTGAAATACAATACTAGAGAATGTGTGTGTACACAATATAGCTTTGAGGTCATCTACTGTGTATGCTGCCTATAGTGTACTCCTTAACAATGACTTCATGTATTTATATATTCTACTGCCATAACTGTCCATTGTTTTTCTGTTTCTACTGAAAGAACTGTAGCCAGTTTATTCACTGTCACCACAACAGCTGCCTGAGAAAAATCACCATTCATAAAACCACGAGTAAGACTCATAGAGATTTTGTGCAATGTGACCTTTCGCTTTATCACGACGGCCGATGGGTTCTTAACACTCTGTGTTTCATGTTATATCACCACTCTTAAATCACTAAGCACAGTGAGGTAAATATCTTTATTTATCTTCTGTGGAAAGCAAAGAAGCATAAAATGCTCGTCCGAATGCTATGATAGGATGTCCCGCTCGCCTGTCAAACGATGTGTGTGTATGTGTGCATGTGTTTGGTGGAGGTGTGGCTTTGGCACTCTTAAGGGGATCTTGTGCTTTCAATGCTAGCTTGCTTTTGCTAGCCTCTCCGAATATGTCTGTCCTAATTTGAATGCTCACATTTTCAGTTTGAAGTATAGATTTATGAAAGGTTTTTAAAAACGCATCTGTGTTCTGTCTCCGGAGAGGAGCGCTTTCTGCAGCCGCCGCAGGTGCTAAAAGAGTCTTTTCCTGTCAGGAGACAGACTCGTCCCCAGAGCCGAGGTGAGATGCCCGTCTCGCACTGTTTCCCACTTGTTATAGTTCAGTTCTCGTTACACCACCAAAGCCGGTAAATGTCGTAGTTTGGTCTTCCTCAAACAGCGACGTACTGCAGATCACACAGCCGCAGTAAATTCATTATCATGCCAAAGGTTTTTAATTGACTAAGTCCTGGAAAGCTAAAATGAGATTATATTGAAAGGCAAAGGTGACGGAATTGAGACAGACAGGCTGCGGTAAAAACAGGATGTACGATGAGCAGAAAATAATACAATTAATCCAATGAATGTCTGGGAAATTGAAAAGCTGTATATCTGCTGTTCAAGTTGGGCATAAGGGAACAGCCTGTTACCACACATGATGTGTGTGTGTGTGTGTAACATTAATGAATGTTTTGAACGTTTCTAGAACATTCAAAATAACCTTTTTAACATGTTTGCTACTTATTGGACATACGGTTCAACAGATGAAGTCTGGTTACATAAACGTTCTTACAATGTAAATTGTTAGCGGGGAAAAAGCGTGTGTGTGTCTGTGTGTGTATAATGCAGGTTCTGAACATTAAAGCAGTGTGCTGGATCACAGACATGCGTGTGTATGTGTGTGTGTGTTACTGTATACCTGTGTGTAACTTCAACGGCCATTATTTTTTACTACACTATAACAACTGCAAGACAAACACACACACTCAGCAGAATGTGTGTATATCTACACTCTACCCACGTAGCCGCCCCCCCCCACGCTGCAGTGACACCCCCATGTAATGAATTATGACTCCCACAGACTCATATGAATACAAAAAAGACAGAGATAGAAAAAATCTAATCTAACTCGTCTTTCTTTTGTGTTTTTCTTTCTCTCTTTCCTTTCATCTTCTCATTTAATAGCAGTGGTACAGGCCCTCATTTCATATTCAGACAGAAATAGTCTTTTATTTGTTCCATTCGTTTATTTTTTATTTGCTTATTTATTTATTTTTATTTCTTTATGCGCTGACAGGAAATTGTCAGAGGTACAAATTAGAATAAAATGACCCCTCTCTCCCTATTTTCCTCCCTCTCTTTCCCTCGCTCTCTCTCTCTCTCTGCCTGGCAGTAAGATTACTCTATTAATTCTTTATGCTTGTGGGTGGCAAAGATTCCAAACCTGAAGTGATGGATTTTCACCTGTGAATTAATTTCGTCTCTGTCTTTTAAAGTTCAGACATCAGAGCTGTCATTCCCCTAGCAGTGGTTTAGCGTGAGTGAGGCAGATGGGAGAGAGAAGCATGAGAGATAGAGAGATGGGTGGATGAAGATGAAGAGTTTACGGTTGGGAAGACGACAGGAGGGTTTCCGCTCCTGTGAGAGATGGACGATAAACTCTCGGTTCATTCTCAGTATGTGTGCGTATTTAACAGGCAACAGCTGCTGTGTCATTATCATGAGATTACAACACAGATTTGTTATTGTGGTTTGTATACAAAATATCTATAACCAGCAGCCCTTTGTCAACTGGTTGCATCAACAGTTGTTCGATAAAAGACTGAGTGAACAAACGACTCAACCGACTTCAGTGCTGTGATGTAATTCAGAGTGAAAGGAAGAAATGGGGGTGTGGCTTCACCACGTCTAGAAAAGTAGGCGTTTCAAATCTTACAGTAACTGAATGTTGGAGGGAAGCGGTTAAGGGCTTTGACTCCGCCCAAGCTGCCAGACACTGCAATAAACACTGCAGTACTCCATCAAAAATAAGAATTGTGTATTTTAATTTCATGATTTAAAACACACACACAGTCGGTAATCCTAATATAGCTAGTGTCCACTAAACTCTCTTTAAGAAATTTAATTTCAATTTCTGTGTGAATGTTTTGTTACCTAATTAATAATAATGAGGCTGACGCTCTGTCAGAGTGTCCTTGCACTTATGAAAATGTCCATTAAAAAACAGATCATTCATTCTCTATAACTGAGAAAAAAGCCCACCTGACACTACTGACATTATTAATCTGTATGGCCTTCAGAAAAGCAGAAAATGGTTCATTTTTCTTCCTCAGATTGTTCTGGGTCACTTGCTCCCAAAACCACTCATAAAAGCAGAGGATGAGGTTATAAGACCACACCAAGCTATAAAACCTCTGTTTACGGATCTCTCTGCACAGCACATTAATAAAATACTAATAAAATATGTTAGATGTGTAAAAAACGCCGTCTTTAGGTGCTTAATAACAGGTTCAGATTTTCTGAGCGTTTTTTTTGTATTTAACTTGAAGCAATGATGAGACCTGCTGCAGACAATCTACCACTCGAATCTGAAGAATAATCTCTTGGGCACAGAGATTTACCAGTGAGCTGAAGTCTAAGAACCATTAAAAGGATTTTAAAATATAACAAATGGCAGCGTACTTACAGTTAGGCATCTGCGATTGTAACACAATTACCAGCGAGTTTAATAATGAGAACAGAACAAACAGAGTGATTAAAAAATGAAAATAGTTTCTAATCCATTTTTGGAGTAACATCATTGTGTTTTTTGTAAGGCTCGCAATTTGAGAGTGCTGATTTGTTTCATGTTTGACGTTAGGGGAATTTCAGTTTTTTATCATTTGGTTTAATAGACTCGACTCAATCGAATAACACAAAAACAGAGAATAGTTTCTTTATTGTTTGATAATGGTGGTGGTAAGACATTTTACTCACTTAGCGAGGCTCAATCAAGAAATTCTTGTTTATACACAACAACATCACCTAACTTGCCTGATCTGATGGCGTCTGAGCTGTCCAAACACGTTATATTCCTGCATTTATTTGCTCTGGGGTGCCAGGCTAATGTTAATGTGATTTCTCTCACATATACGTCAGTTTGATTGTTTGATTGTGTTTCCAGTGTGGAGGGTCGTCTGCGCTCCACGGAAGCTTGAATGATTAACAGAAGATTGGGCTGAATTGTAAGCGAGTGTGTTTGGAACAGGTGTGGTTTGTACCCTCCTCTGTTTTAATGATATCTTTGCTAATGACGCTGGCTTTAATCATCCGTGCAGATTTTCACACAGAGCATATTTACCTCCGAGAACATTATTATTATAGAGGAGATATGAGGCTGTGAACTTTTGTAATTTGTGTGGCGTTTACACGGGCCACGCGTGTACCTGAAGTCTCATTTAGTGTCGGTTTTAATGAGGTTTCTGCTGTTTTCATCTCAAGTGCGGTCACGGGAACATTTTCTGGTGAACTCTTGTCTATGTGCTGAAGGATGCCACGATGAGACATTTTAAAATCTCTCACCCTCTGTCACACTCAGAAAATAGTAAATTCCAGTAAATTTACAGAAAATTATTTGCATAGGCGTGTTGTGTTGTTTTTACAGTTTTAAGCAATGCATTGTGGGACATCATGTAGTCAGATGCACTTGTCAGTATCTTTACTGCATTCATGTAAATGACTTTATATATTTAAATTACATATATATGATGATTTAACAGCATTTCAACTTATTTGATCCACGATCTAGAAACGATGCAGAATCTTAAATGTTTTTCCATTTTAAATGTTTTTTTTTACTTATTTTTACGTTATAATCTCTTTGCATTCTCAAAATCCTGTAACTTGAATTGTTGAATGTCAGATGTTCGTGTGTGTGTGTGTGTGTGTGTGTGTGTGTGTGTGTGTTTCTTCACTAACATTCATCTGTGTATCTGTTCTCATTCTTCTGCTCTGCAGTCTGTCCATTTCTATTAAAACAACACTTAGTTATCTTAGACTCTGTCTCTCTCCCTCTCTCTGTCATTTTACCCTTTCTCCCTCAGCATCTGCTACCTGTACTGTTTGTACTTTATACATTAACATTTTTACACTCCCTGAGGCTTCTTCTCTCTCGCTCTTCCTCTTTCTCTCTCTCTCTCTCTCTCTCGTCTTGCCTTTTAATGTTTCAACATTACAATGTGTTTTATTGGCGTGACAAATACAGGCGTATTTGTTTCACCAAAGCACTAGTTATAATACACAAAAGTGCAAAATGCATAATTCGGGAGAAAATAACATAATAATAACTGTAATAAATATGTGTGAGGCGATATGAATACATACACAAATAATAGATAACATAGCACAATAATAATATCGTAATGAGAAACAGCAACAATAGTAAATGTGAGTTATACATAAGAGTGAATATGAGTCCAGTAAAAGCGAGAGAAGCAGACAGTTCAGATTATTCACACTGACAGGTCGAATCTAGCTGCTACTGCACAGAGCTAACAGAAGGGAGTTTTGTCATTGTTGGGCAAGTTCTCTCTCTCTCTATCTCTCTCTCTTGCTGTCTTCCTCTATCTAAAGTCAAGTTTATTGTCATTCCAGCTCTGTACATGTATGCACTGTAAGACATTTATATATGTGTACAGAATAAACATATATAAATTTTTGTGTTGTATGGTTGAAACTGTATAATTGGTCGTCCTTGATGTCACAATGTACTTAAAGCAGCAAGTGAGTTAAAATGTTCAACATTTGGTATTTGTTTTTTTGTCCCCACAAGCAACAGTGTGAATCTATCCACTGTGTTTACACATGCCGTTATGTGCACAACAATTCCTACATCACCCTCAATGTGCCCGCGAGGTGCGCACTCAATTGGGTAAACTGCATAAGCAAATGAGCACAATTACTTTTGGATGTAAGCAAATCAGGGCCATAGTGTACACTGTAAATAATAATGCTGTGACCACACTAGTAACAAAGAGACAAATGATTGTGCAATTATGTAGCAGTGTAATATACGAGCACAGCGTGTGTGTGTGTGAGAGAGAAGCTATACAGTTGTTTTCTTTAGCATAATGCATCTTGTGTAATGGTCTGTGTAGAGTCTTTTTCTATCCCTCTCTCTCTCGCTCTCTGTCTCTCACTCTCTCACTCTCTCTCTCTCTCTCTCTCTCTCTCTCTCTTCATCTCTTCAAACACTTTAATTTGCTTCATTTTCTCACTCTGATCTTTTAAGCACTTGCCTGTGTCTGTTTTGGTCTGGAGAAACAGCGAGTGACTTCATGTGTGCAGTTAATCATAAGCACAGAATCTGATTCATTCACGCAGAACAATGTTACTCATAAAAATCGCAATTTTATATTTTAACCGCAGCTGTTGATAAAGAGCCTGAAACTTAAAGACAGGGTGGGTGATTTTTTTTGTTATGCTAGTTAAAAATCTCTTCACATCCTGATAGCAATCACTGAGTGACGTGGTCTAAAATATTTATATTAATATATATATATCTTCTGTGGAAGGGGCAGGACTGTTAAATGATTGTCCAATCATTGCATTCGGTCCTACTTGCCTGTCAAACTATATATTTGCATACCTCAGCGCACTGTTGGAGGGGGAGTGGCTTCAGAGAGTGCTCTGAACGTGGGGCGGGATCTTATGTTTTCAAAGCTAGGTTGCTATTGCTGACCTTTTTTAATCCCACCCTCTTTATATAGTGCAAACTTGTAGATAAATACATTTGTATTCAGTCCAAGCATGTAGAATGTAAACCTCAGATGCTTGGCATACACACAAGCACACCCATCCATGTGTGTTTTACCGCACACGTCCCCAACATCAGCTCCTAGCAGTTCTCTGTCTTGTCTTTTCACGACATGTTGTTGATAACTGTAATATTACAGTGCTGCACATCATTAGCAAATGTAGCCAGAGGGTGTTATGAAGCTATAACAGCATTCCCTAATGGTGATGTTATAATAACTGTGATTGTCATCATCATAACTTCTCTTCAGGAGATATCAGAAGTGTATTGTTGTTGACGGCACCAGAAGAATCGGGGAGTGTGTGTAAAATCTGATAATATTCAGCACGCTTGCTTTAGGTCATAATCAGCAGTGTGAGCGCGTGACGAGGTTTCAGATGTTGATCTGGAGAGGATATCCCAGCTAAAAATGTTCAAAATCTTTCCCCTTCCATTACGAACCAAAACGTTAACGAGTTGTTTTGAGGAAAACAAAACATCCAGTTTTTTAGACATTGTGTTAACGTTTTTGATTGGTTATAAGAATGTTATTCAAACATTTTTTAATTCTGTAACATTTTTTAAAAAGTTCCTCTAACAGCTAAAAATAAATAAAATGCCATTGCTCACAGTGTGATGTTACATAGCCAGTCCTCGAATCAGCACACTCCTCTTACACTTCCTGTGTGACAGACGTTTGCAACACACCTCAGCTTGAACGTGTCAGATTTGTCATTAAAATGGATGTTTCTTGAAACAGAGCATGTAATAATACATATAGAGGGATTATAGAGTGATTTTTGAGGTTTTCAGGTGATCTTTCTCTCTTCTGGACCATGAGATTCTTAAAAAACCTCTCGGATGAAACGTTGAGTTTTCACAAGCTCTGACACGTGTCTGTATTAGCAGCGATGAAATTAGGACAGATCGCTCAAGCGTCGCTCAGTGGATTTAGGTTGTTAAAGTGTGAGGCAGGAAGTAGATGTGATTAGTTTTTGTGAATGTGTTAATGTACATGAGAGTGTAACAGGTCTCTGTTGTTTCACTTCTGTAAAATGTATAATTCTGCATTACTGGAAGACCTGGTCTTAGTAGACTTCTCCTAATCATCATTTCCATGAATCACCTGAAAGCTATAGAAGTTTGAAAGAAGCGCTTTAATTACTTCCTGAAGGTGAATCATTCAGACTACTGTCATTTCCAAAATCATTCCCACTACATCAGAAATCATGTTCACAACAGCTTGATCTCTAAGACAAGTATGGGTTGGATATTGTTGAATATTGCAAGTTAGGGTAGGCAATTTCGGGGAGGCTAGCCATAGCAAGCTAGCATTGAATGCCTTAGATCCCGCCCCCCCTTTTAAAACGCTCTCCAAGCCACGCCTCCTCCAAGACATAAACGCATACATCGTTTGACAGGCCAATATATTTGCATTTATGCATTTGGCGCATGCTTTTATCCAAAGCAACTTGCAGCATATTTAAGGCATACATATCAGTATATGTGTTCCCTGGGAATCGAACCCGCGAGCTTTGCGCTGTTAACAGAATATGCTACCAACTGAGCTAATCAAACAGGATATCCTATCGTTGCATTTGGACCGAATGCAATGATTGGATGAGCATTCCTCCGGCCCACCTGAAGTGTTATTGATGTGGGGACGTGGGGTCTTTACCTCACAGTGACAGATGCCACGCATAACAACTCTGAGGCGCTCGGCAGACTCACTGAAGCAATAAAGTGTGTGAATATTTATGAATATTTA
>JAZGTJ010012700.1:0-15637 GCA_036877575.1 Botia almorhae
GGTGCTTATCCAAAGAGATAGCAGCAGATGTATTGTGTTGAGTCTCCGATGTCAGAATACCAAAATAATCAACACGAGGGACACTTTGTTTGCTTAAGAGAACTGTATCCTTGTTTTCAATATTCAAGACACAAAATACAACAGTATGTCATATATTTGTTCTTGACACAAACTGTTTTATCCTAGATAAAGGTTTAGATCAAAATTTCCTAGGGAAAAGTTATTCTGTTTACCAGCAAATATATTCTCACTCCCTTTATATATTTACTTCATAAACTCAAACATTCTTGACACATAAACACAAAGACATTAAGCCAAACTGGTTTAAAGACGTAGTAACTGTTAAGACCTTATTGGAGTTACCAAATAAAGTTTTAGGTCTTGTCTTAATTTTACTTAATTTCTTCCAGAGAATGACTTGTCTAATGCTGCTGGGGAAACTGCCTGTGATTGCTGCTATTCATAACTTTTGCTTCTCTATCACCATCTATGTTTTAAACATAAAATTGCAGGTGACTTTACATACTTTTCATTTGGTGTTAAATTCAAATGAAGCCAAACTGACATTACCTGAAAAATCAGACTGACAGCTCAAATTATAAATCATTATTATAAACTTACACTTGTAAATCGTAGTAAGAAGAGGAGACAGTTTTGAACACTGATATGCTTTGTTGCTGCTCAATAACTCATTTTATGTTTATTTTTAACCAAAACAGTTATGAGCTTTGAACTCATAATTGGAGAAGTTGAGTCATTGTACACTTATTTAAATTTTATTAAGCATAAATATGTACGGCACGTTCATGGCAGTGTGAGTGAGTGTCTAGCAGTTCAGTATATGACAGACAGGTTGGAAACTGCTGCATGTGTTCTGACCTTTAGCAATTTCAAATGACACATCCAGTCCACAGAGATTAATATACTGGAACAACAGCGTGTGTTGGGGTTTACTCAGCTATAGGCTGGGGTTACATTTGTTCCCGGAAGAAGTCTAACTTGACATGTCCTGCCTTTTGGGACATATTAGGATGTCTTTATTTGTGTGTGTGTGTGTTCATATGCAAACGTTTCCTAAAACAATGTATGTCTCATTTGAAAGTGTTGGTAGATCACAGAGAGGTTTGTGGAAATGCCTGTGACTAATGACTAAAATGTTGTAATTAGACACCGGAATGCTGCTTTAACAATTATTTAAAAGCAAAGGAAAAGTAACTAGACACTGTGATTCATTTATCAGAATTTCCTCGTGCAGTTAGATTTATGCTGGATCTACAGAAGAGTGAGTTTAATAATAGAAGATGCTCATTGGTTAGATTGGTGGGACCTCCCCCCACCCCCTGTCTGCTGATTTCTCCAGTTTCTGTTTTTTTGTTTTGTTAAAACGAACAAAAATCGGTTGTTGAGCAAGTACATAACAGATCAGTATTTGAAACTCTCCTTACCTCACCCCAATTCACAATGGTAAGTTTATATTAATGACATAATTTCAGCTGTTGGGTCAGATTTTGTGGGAAATATCAGTTTGACTTCATTTGTCTGTGTGGTTATGTCATATCAATAAACAAACAAGAAAAAGATCTGGTTAATATGTCGTGTCTGGGTGCTGAGGATGGAGGGCCCTTTGTAGCTTTTCCTATAGCAGTTGATACCTATAGCAGTCATATAGCACCTACATTTTAAACTTGTCATACGTGTTATACGCCATACGTAAAAAATAACTGCAAGTAACTTGATAGAGAGGCAAACGTTACATATATCAGCTCTAATATGTAAGTTAGTTTTAAATACAGAGCATGTCTTTCACAAACATCTGGCATGTATCTGTAATCACAGTAATAGACATTTTTATGTTTAGATGGTTTGCCCTCATCTTGCACTTTGTTTTAGTTCCTTTGCCAAAACCCTCATAAAATGGTCCTAAAGTTTGGGGGCAAATCCCGGCCAGAGAGGCAGAGGTCACAGAAACAGCCATTTGTATGTGGATATAGTTGTTCTCTAAATCACATTTTTTGACATGGCTAATTATAAGCCCCAGTTAGAATGTGTAATTAGTGTTGAGTGATGCTAATGCTCTGCTTGCCTCCAGGGCTTTTAAGTGGGCTAACCTGGTTCACTTTACCATGCATTGCTTTGAATTACTGTCAAAACTGTGTTTCTTCCGTCACTCAGGACTAACATATTAAAACACCTATTTGCTTTACATATACGTACTTAACACATATGCTATATAATAACAGACGAGAGCTTTCTGCCATACAGCACAAAATGACCCAATGCAGTCTAATAAAATCGAATTATACAATGTAAAAAGAAATTAAAAGTCTAATCTCATGTGCTTTCTGATCTCCATATAAAAACATTTCAGGTTGTGGCTTAATACTGACACATTCAAACAGGTGGAAAGACTGCATTTCAGGAAAAAGAAAAAGGTGATTTATCTAAGAGAGGAGCCACTCTGTGTTGCAAATGGCTGATGGCCCAAATGAGCCACAGAAAACACATCAGTGTACCACAAATGAGACATGCATGAACTCCTCCAACCTCAATTCTTCACAGATGAGCTCAGAACGAACAGAGAGCTCATAAAGTCGCGTGCCGTTCATGAATCATTCACAGCAATTATTCCTGCGATAAAGTGAAAACATGCTCTTTGCATCATCATTCACTTTGTATCCACGGTGTCTTCAGTTCAAAATACAATATTCATGTTCTGTTAGCAGCAAAATAATGCACTTTAAAAAACAAAACAATTTTCAACATGTTTTTTAATTATGTCAAAGACAACCACCCATAAATATTGGTTTCCATCATGCTTAACAATTATTTTGGTTGTTTTGCACAAGCCCACATTTGGTTCCCCATGTCGTCTCAGATGTATGACTCACCATCCGACAGTTGTGTTTCATTTAGGACAAGCGTGTTCCTAACAATATGCTTTCCATTTTTTTATCAGAATCACTTGTGGCCCAGAACCTCTAGAGAATATTGAGCAATCTGCCCTTTTCCCGTAAGTAAGAAGAGTCGCTAAACAGAATCAGCACTCAAACACAAAGAAAACCATGAAACACCACAGACAGAAATGCAGAAAAGTCCAGAGGAACCAAAAAAGCACTGTAGACTTTAACACTACATCGAAATTAGGCACCAAAATAGACCTTCTTTGATTGAAGATTAGGAACTCTCTGGAATTTTGCGACTGAATGTTTGAGTTTGTGGTCAGAGAAATTCCTGGTTTTCCTCCGGGAACGCTGAACCCTAAGAGCCCACAGAAGACTGCTGGTGCTGAAGTAAATAAACATGCATAAATCTAAGATCTTCTCTAGTGAGGCTGTGAGGAATTTTGTGTGCATGAGAGTGAATGAATGAGCGTGTGTGAGAGAGAGGGATGTTTGTAAGCAGTAAATGTGTTTGTGTGTAGGAGTTGGGCGGTTGGATGAATCTCTTTGATATCTTTATCTGAACCCAGAGAGAGTTTTGGAAAAACGAACTGGAATGTTTGGACTGATACACTCAAAAACATCCTCAGGTGCTTCATAGTAATCTGTCAATATGTGCTACTTTATCTGGACAAAACTCTTTCAAACTGGGATCATATGAATGATTCTTGGACGAATCAACAGGAAAACAGCAGGTCTGTTTTCCACCAGTCTTTATAATCTATCAATCCATCAATTTGTACAGACTTTCATTGTTTTGCATCAGTTTTAGGGAGAGCTGCAATGAGCCAACAGAAAGTAACAGAACACCATGTCTCTGTCTGAAATCCTCCATATTTCCTCATTCACAATTCCATTCACGATTCCATTCATTACTTCGCTAATACAGTCCACCTGAAGCAAGAATGAAAGCGAGGGAGCAAACTGAGTGCACTGGAAAGGCTGTGGGCAGCATTATCTGTTGAGATGCAGGAGTTTATTCAGCCCTCACAGTGAAAGAGTAGCCGTCAGCTTTTCAGTGTACATTGGCTGTATACTTATTGCAGTGCATTATGGGATTGAAGAAGTGCACTAGAGTATGTAATGTAAGAGAAAAGGGGGTTATTTAGGACACAGCCCTGTTCACACTTTAAACACTATGTCAAAATGTCACGCTTAATGGTAGGGTACAATGCATTCGGACCAACAGATATTACTTTAAATATAAAAGCAATAATAATAACGATGCCTTTAAAACACTTATGCCTCAAGTGCATAATTGTACAGTACTTAAGTAAATACAAATTTATTAAAAAGCGTTTAATTTAAACTTATAGGCCTATTAATAATAACATCATGCATTACAGTGCCTTTATGTAGCTCCATGCAGTAAATGGTATTTAGGAATGACACAGAATAGACCTTTCTTAGCACTGACCCACAGCTGGAGCCTTTTAGCAGGAGAGAGTGGATTATCAGAGAGGATATTGAGATTCTTCAGACCAGAACCCAAATGCTCTTCACACTAATAAGAAGCAGACCATCCTGGAGCTCTGCACCAGCCTGGTCACCCCCCTGCTTTTCCCTGTCAGACACACACACACACACACAAACACACACACACACACATTCCTGCCCTCATCACATTAGATGTACAGTGTTGAGGATACGGGCTCTGTAATCTGCCACAGTAAAACATCAGAGCTGCAGGGGATTTATAACGCAACCCTTCCTTCAGTCTAGAGTAATCAAAACCAGCTGCTGTGATTAGCTGCAATCCCACTAACAGCGCAGGAACATTATTTATGTTTTTGGTTTATTAGCTCTTTTTTATCTACTACTATTCCATCACATCCATTCGTCTCTTGAGAGTGATATGAAATACTTTTTCTGCCACACATATTACAGTAATAAATGAATGTGTTTCTTAGGCCTCAGCAGAACCTAAAAAGAGGCCCCTTTATGGAAGACACACACACACACACACACATATAGATACTGTACATGCACACACACAATGATTACATTGTATTTGGTTGGCCTTGATAGTGTATGTTAGTATGATGTTATATGCCTGCTGGCAAGCCTGCACTCGTTGACTTTTTACACATTTTCTGCATATATTTTAAAGAACAAGCTGTCAAAATTCATAAAATGTTTCCAGACACGACAAACTTCCAGGCACCACACTTCCAGTTTCATTGTTTTGGTCATTAACCCTAAAAACACCAACTCAACAAAGTGCATTGTGGGATTGCTGATAACGCCCATCACTACAAATACCTCCACTGAGCAGCTGGTCGACCTGTTTCTGTTGTCCATTATATTAATCTTCAGAGATTCAGAGCTCATTGTGTTTTAGGTGGTGTTGTGGTGCTAACAAACATCAAGCTGCCAGTAAATCTCCTTTACACAATGGCTGACGTGACAAACATACATGGGGTGTAAATCTGGTGTTTAGTCAGACACTCATGGTTGCTCAGTGAGGCATTATGGTAGCTGCTCTGTTCCCACATAAACAAATCTCTCAGGTTGTTTACTTGTTGTGAAGATAAGCCCATAAGAGTGAGGAAGGCCCAGTGATGCCCTCAGCACCTGCCTGAATTATCCTACTTTTGTCTCCTGCTTTGAAGATTAGATATATTCAATCACATACTTTCTATAGCTAATAAAGGTATCTGTTGCTATTTCTTCTATTTAACAGCCCATGAATGGTTTACACTGTTGCTACAAATCTTTGTATGTCATGTAAAGCTGACATAACAGGCCATGGGTGTAATTATACTGTATATAATGTGAGCAATAGTACATGGTAACATTATCCTCAACAACAGATCACTGTCAGTGAATTGTACTTAGTGAAATTTCCCAGAATTCTCACCATGAGTTGTTAAAACTAATGCAACTGTAAGCATACAAATATTTGAGTTTAAATTAACAACAGCTAGCTCTAACTGCCATGGACCGCCTTGTCTAGTTATGGTAACAGGTGCCATAATGAATGATCAAGACACAGTCTTCTAAAAAAGTAAAACAAAGAGGTTAAGATAGGAACTAAACTAAGACTGCAGGCCAGAAGACTGCAGGCATGTAGCTGAGAGTGAGGACCAGGCGAGAGGTTCTCAGAAGGTTTGGTGTGTCAGGTTTCTACCTCAGTGCCAGCAGTGAACTGCTCAGCTCCATTGTGTCTGGATGAATGAAGTTCTTCCAGTAAACCTTTATCTCTGAAGAGCTTCTCATCAGAGCTACAGATCAGATGACTCTGTCATGTATGTTGATTTGTGTGTCTCTGTTAAGACCAGGTTTTATTTTCAGATTTAGGCAATATGAGACAATGAGGATCAAAGGGGCACACAACACACCCTAGAGTATTAATCTATGCAGTGTCCTAAATAGTTCATGAAGCATATGCACATTTTGCACGATCGTGTGGATGTCCTTGATAACATGGACAATAGGTTTTATGAACTGCACTACAAACCATGTGCCACAGACCATGGAGAGAAATGCTTGGAATTCTGGGAAAATTTACCCAAACACATACAATGGACACAGCAACTTACAGACACAAATGCAAATGTGAACAAAACCAAACTGACATGACAGCTTTACACATATCTAGTGTGACTTCTGAAAACTTGGAATAAAGCACACAAGCCATATGGACTACTGTTATGGTTCTTGTTTGGAAAAGAGCTGCATAAGATTCTTTAGAAATTCAACTTTGTGTTTCATGACAAAAAATAACAATACACAGATTTAGAATGAATGATTGAATTGTGTTTTATTGCATTTTAAAAGACTAAACTGCAAAGACATTGCACAAGCAAATACACACAAACAGATGGAGACAACGAAAGCCAAACAAGGCTTTTTACAAACAGAGCTTCATAAATCTGAGAGCCAGCTGTCGTCATCTGCAATATGAGAGGGTTTTGTGGACATTGATTATATTCCACAAGCATCCCTTTGGGATTCAAACCATGTTTTTAAGCAAAAATTCTTTGGATATGACCGCCCATCACAGCATTCCAAAGCTGATCTTCCCACAATCCTGAACCTTGATTTTCTGGTGCACTGAGCTCTAACATTTGACTACAGAGTGATGTGTTTATGTTTTACCATTCCGAGAAATGAGGCACCTGATCGCACATAAATTGTAGTTCTCTAGGTAACAGAAGAAAAGGAAATTAAATTAAACCTAAAAACACCAAGTCAACAAAGTGCATTGTGGGATTGCTAAGAACGCCCATTACTACAAATACCTCCACTGAGCAGCTGGTCGGTCTGTTTCAGTTTTATTTCTGACAAAGCTCTGGTGGTCAGCTTATGTTGTGTGTACCAAGAGGCCCAGTGACTCTTGTGACCAACTGGCACTATACTCTGGTGATATGACCTATTCGCACTAAATGTTCTGAGTCACTTCTTTTCTCAGAAATGATATAGTGTTGCTGTTAAAACTGAAAAAAAAAACCTAGAGACTGGTGAAATTTCCAGTGCTCAAGTTTGAGTAATTGATGGATGCTTTGCATATATAGGAAAACATATGTGAAATAAATAGATGCGTTCAGGGGGTATTCCGAGAATTTTGACATTGTTATTAGATTAGGGTTGCATAATAGACTGTGATGTCAGTTTATTGGCTCCCACTGAAAAACGGGATTGGGAAGCTTTCCAGCAAAGCCAGTTGGACTCATATATCCAAGGTTACAGTGAAGGGCATTAAACAGTGACAAAAAACGGGAATATCTTGTTTTTAAGATCAAACATTTACCTCACACATCAGAGGCCACACACCAAAATTGAAATGTGCCTGAACAGAATTCTCTGGTGGTTTTATAAGACAGTTTTATAAGACAGTTTTATAAGACAGAATTATAAGACAGAATTATAAGGGAAAGTCTGACTTACGCTCATTAAATTGGTGTTTCACAATCATTATGTGCAGCTATGTTCAATAGATCACTTATATCCATCTTATTACAATGTAATAACATTTATGTAACGTATAAGATGAAAGGTCATGAGATTACTTCATGAGGAAAAAGCTTAGAAACATGCTGTCATCTGTTTTCATACGCTGTCATTTATTTAACATAAACGTGTAACTTTGACTATAGCTTCAGACAGAAATGTAAGAGCCTCATTTAATGTCATTTGCAGATATTTTTGGCCACTTTGAGAGCAGGGCCAATTTTACTAAAGCGACTGGAAGATTTGAACATAACACGATCAAAAGGGAACATAATTTAAGCAGTGTGTGTGTGTGTGTGTATAAGACTGTTTAATATATGTTAAGGTAAATGCATGGTGCATGAAACTAAATAAAACCATGTCATTACCAAACAGTGAACATCATCATCATCACCACATAAAAGTTCTTTAATAGCTCTTTGTCAGTTTGTACGATTCTAAACTTGGAACATTGTAGGAACGTTCGCATTGCACTAAAGGTTCTTTATAGTTTAAAAAGGTTTTCTGGACTATGATAAAGGAAGATAAAAAGATGTTTTTTTATAAACCATTGAAAAAAAATAAAGTTTCAAAAGGATTTACATTTATCATTGAGGAAAATTATAGTCCAGGCATAATGTTTGTCATGTGTACTGTCAGCTGTACCTGAGAACAAAATTCGCTTCATGATTTTTTAATTTCAAGATAAGACACCAGGGACTGACCTCATCATATGCCCCAGAATATCCAGCCCCCCTGCCTGAACAGCATCTCTGGAGATTTACACAGAGCCCACAGTAAAGGTAAAACTTCAGTTTTCTCATGTATTTCCACTTAAGTCCAAATTTCATACATGTGGTTCCCATTACTGACAAACTATTGGCTCTGCTCTGCTCAAAAGATTCTGTTTCTTCTCTTTAACCTTGTCGACTGTGCATTCGGTTCTGTACAGTAACAGAACTTTAGCTGAAAGAAACTGCATTTGTCATTAAACGTTTTTTGTCGATGTATCTCGTTGAACAGAACTAGCTAAATCAGTACTTGGTCTCAAAGTTTTATAATGTGTCAGGTCAGATCTCCATCAACCATCAAAGCAGGAAAACACCTGGAGATAAACACACGACTCAGAAACTCAGGGCAGTGGCAGGTTAGCTGATGACCCAGAAATACCTACACGGCTGTACTTTAACACATACACACAAACACAGCAGTCTAGAATGGCTTCATTTCCATTGTGCATGATTTATTGTTTGAAAATATGGTCCAAAAACAAAAATGTTCATTGAACTTACTACATTAATATCAAGAAGAAAACTTTTCCATGCAGTCTTTCTGAAAGGATTTTTCCAGTCTAGTAGTACAAACTTTAATTTTGTTTTGCCTTTTAGATTCAGTGAAATTCAAAAGATCTGGGTGGGATTCACACTCTTGTCTCCTGCAACATATCAAAATACTTAATATCATGATATAGTTTTGCCATTTCACTAGACATTGACTATTGGTTTGTTGAAATTATGACCAAATCATTGAGTCATTATCTGTATCGGCCTCATAACTAAAAACTCTCAAAAAGCACAACCACCTAAATTTGCGTTTGTTTTCTTTGAATTACATGTGATATAAGGTCAAATATCTGGTTCTTCTGCATCTATTTCCAGACCTCTCGACATCTTTTCCTTTTCTGTGGAACCTAAACACAAAATACAAAGAGTAGAGTGTCCAACACAAAATCACAAGATTTCTCAGCTGGAGATGACAACAATAACAAACAAACAATGTCTTTTCATTAATGTAATATCCAGATGGGGATATTGTAACATAGAACCTTTTTCATAGAACAAATTTCTCTTTCAATTGGTAAAAAAACAGATGATGCATTCGGTCCAAACGGCTGCTTGTGCAGACAATCTTCCGGCATCATCATGTTTGTGAGTTTTGGAGGAGGCTTGGCTTTGGAGAGTCTTGAACATTTGTTGTGGAAATATGTAAGACTTTGAATCCCATCTATTTAAACAGTGGAGCAACAGAACACACTGTCCTGGATACGAGCACAGTGCCAATCTGATAATGTCGTTTTCTTTGTTTAAATCCCTCAGGTACAGTTATGGAACATGAAATGAAAAAAACAAACAAAATATTCATTTACCTGCACTGGAAGCATTTTTAGGGAGTTTAGAGAAAAACATGAACTGAAACAGGAAGCAGCGAATGTTGGCAGAAGAAAGACAGAGTACAAATGACGGATGAGACTGAAAGGGATTTGTGTAAAATGGAGGTGAGGGGCCTCTTTTACATGAAAATTAAAATGGTTTGTCCAGATCATTCACTGCCATAATACGCAGGTGCACTTTTCAATCTGCCTTCAACCAAAGTTATAATATTGCAAAATAATTATTAGTAGTATTATTGCCTAAAATCTGTCTTAAGGCCCGTGTGGTTCTCTGTGCCAAAGTTCCCCTCAGACTTTCCACAGAGACAACAGATCACAATCAATGGCTGTCCACTCTCACGCCTCAGGGATGTTGAGACACAGAGTAACAGCTCAATACAATTGCATGTTGTGTAACTATTACAGAATACCACACAGGAGTTAATGCTGACACACCAAAGTAGCTGAGGGACGCAGAGACTTTTGTATGTCAAAGTTCTGTTCAGATAATTGGCAACTATTTTAGAACTTGGTTAAACAGCCGGTAGTTGTTAATTAAATTTTTTGCAGCTCTTGTTAGCTTGATGCACATGTAGGAACAAAGGCATGAATTTCCGAAAGCATTCCGAAACAAAATTCCGTTTCTGTTTCTACTTCTGTCTGCAAATCAAAACGAAAGATTTTCCGCCTCATCAATCATGTCTCTATTGTATTTTCAGAGGCACAGTGCCATGCCACATCTCTGCTTGAGCAAAATGCACAAAATGTCTGTTTGACAGGAAAAAAACGTCAGATTTTACTGTTGTAACTTTGCACAATCATTCTTCTGCGTGCGTATCCATAGAATTAACAGATTAAGCACATTCTGCCCCCAACTTGTACTTCACTGTATCCATCAGCAGTCATCCTTAAATTCAAACATATGGTCAGAAATTCAATTTCTCAAAGATCTGCATGGTTGACATTCATACAACACTCAGAAAAATCAACACGGACATTTTAGGATAAACACTGAATGTGCCTTATATGGCAGAAACTTGGAGAGCCTCCTATATCCTTTCAAACGTTCACAGAAAAAACAAGCCAATCACAGCGTTTTATTTAAAACAGAGTTTAGCGTCTCAGCACATTCTTGATAATGATATTTGATATACTTTGCATAAACATTGTTTTCATGTTTATGGGAGCTAATCACTATGTTTTGCAATGTTCTGTGAATAATGCTGTGCTGCAGATGTGGGTCACTCAGTAGTGTAGTCTTTTAATTAACCAGCTTTTTGCAATTAGGTCCTTAAATGATATATTCACATAGACAAGTTTACATATTTTTCCAAATTTGTGGTCCATGCTACATCTAGAATTTCAATACAATGGCCTGTCAGTGGAGGTCACGTTCACACTTAAAACCCAAAATGTCTGCTTGTAAACGTGCTTCCACTCGTCAGTATTTTAGTTGTGAGACAGAAGACTGTTGGGATTGTAAGCGGAGGATGTTTGGTATAACAGCTACTGCGAACACACAATGGGAAGCCATCTTTGATGTAAAGCGTTTCTGCAGCATGACGTTAAGGCCAGTTTCCTTTTAAATGAAAATATTTAGCTCTTAGTCCAATTGTTGTGACTTGACTTACAAGCAAATCCAAAAGCCAGAATACTGGCATGGCAGACGTGCAATACAGAGCCTGTGGGCTCCAACACCATTACTCATACTGTTAGTCCAGCCCAGAAAATTTCAACACCTCAGGAGCTTCAAAGAGCTCAAGAAACAAGAACAATTGAAAGTACTTTAGATACTATCGCAATTTTCTGCAACAAGAGTACAGATATGTACACACCGTAATGACAGATCTGACTTTATTTTTCAAGAACATGTCATTTTTAAGTAATGCCTTTAGTTTGGGCTAAGAAAATGTCGTAAACACAAATCCAGGCATACAGGACAGGACTCACAAACCAAGAGAATATGACCTCTTTTATCCAAAGTAAACAAACATTAATTTTGCGCCGTTCTTCGATAACCACTTAATGAAACATAGGTATGCATGACATCACCTTAACCCCTTGCTGCCCATCCTGTAGAAACATCCTGCTGGTGTAAAGTTACCTAATTACTTATACGAGCGCCACACAAACGCGCACACAATTTTTCACTTTCTAAGAGAGCTGGAGTTCCAGAAGGGATGTAGAAGACAGACTGGAATAATATTTGACATAATTAGCAGGGAAGGATAAACAAAACCGCACCTGGTCTCTCTGCACAGCAGCTATTGGCTCCACGCTGGCAGTGGAACTCTGGGATACATTCGTGTTTGGCTCTCATCGGCCACTGAGGTTAAAGGAACAGAGCCATGATACACATGTAAGAGTTTGCAGGAAACAGAACCGGCTGGTGAAAGGTTAGGGGTGAGGTTTTGGAAAGATTAAGAACTCTATGAGACCAAATGGACAAACATAAGGTGACCGTTTTGGTGGCCAAATTTTAGCCCAGCGGCGGATTGCAATTCATAAAAATGTGTTGTTGCAATGTTCTTGGAATAAATTTGTTACAAAAAAGCATACCAAGGAAATAAAAATGAATACTAAAATAAATAGTAAATTTGATACATTTTATTTGTACTTATTTATTGGTGTAATGTTTGTATTTGTGTGTAAATATGTATATTAAGTGTCTGCTTTGGCAATGTAATTTTTTAGCGATTTTTTTTTTAATGCGAATAAAGCTATTTAAATTAGATTCTTAATTTGCTGTCTTAATTTGTTTTGCATACTGTTTCTCATTCAAGAATCTGAGATTAATGTTTAAATGCTCTTATAAAGAGAATCAGTTGGGAGTTTAATAAACCTATTATGTTTAAATAAATTCAGGTGGCTGAGGTCTTCCAGAGAGAGGGGCAGAATCAGAATAAGCAAATGGAGATGGGACAGTTGTTTTGATTTGATTTATGGTTACCACAGTTCACTGTTTCATATACTGTGATCTTGACTTGAGTTGAGACAACAGGTTACAAATCTTGACAAATATTTATGCAGTATTATTATTTAACTGAATTTAATTAGAGTTGTTTCTGTAGGGTTGATAATGTCGGTTATGCTGATATTGTTTTACTGTTCTTGAAACAGAGAATCTTGGTTTAACGTGTGATTCTGATTCAGTCAGACTGAGCTGGGAATAGAATGACTCATGGTGTCTTGAATAATTTACGGTATAGTTGACTGCTGGCTGTTTATATCTGCTGATATGCTCAGGAAAGAATTGTACGATTGGATGACATCATCTGAACTTTTGATCAATTTATGCCACTGCTATTGGCCCACAGCAGAGGACTCGGGTTTGAGGCGGGGCCTCTGATTCCTGATGAATAACCCGATTCGTTCTACCTCAGAGATGGCACACCAGCCGTAAATACAACAACGCTAACCCAAACCAGATGCAGGCCTTCATCCTCAGTCTTAAACCCCTCGTAACTGAGGTAAGACCACTTGCCTTGTAGTCTTGGAGCAGCCTGCATGTAATTGGGCCCATATCTCACCCATCACTTACATCTATGGTGAGTGACATTTGTAGCCACGCAGATGTTTCTTGTTGTGTGCTTGAACTGAATCTGATGTGCAAAAGCAATGAACACATTTGATTCAGAATTGTAGCCTCATTGCGTTTTTGACTGATGTTTTTAGTGAAAGGCCCCTCAAATGACACAAATTAATGAGGGTACCAATGTGATACAAAAATGGAGAAGTTCTTTATAACCTAAGGAGGCTGTACCTGTTTATAAGGGTTTTTTGGACTGTCTGAACAACGATGTGCATGCCTCGATAGTTTTATTTATTTATTTATTGGCTTGCCCTTGGAAATATTCCCAACTATTTGCCTTGGAGCTGTCCAAACAGATTTTATGCTGGACGAAACCTAACACAGGAAAAATCAGTTCATGTTCATCTTGTACTTGAGACAACATTTTTAGAAGAAGGAAATATGTTACCTGATAAACCTAAGGCATTTTCTTCCTCCGCTGTTCTGTTTCTAAAAACCCTTAAATATATTTGTTTAGATAACCTGCCCACAAATATTACTTTATTTAAAAATATCACCCTTGAGATGAATGTAGACAGTTACGGGAAGCTCATCCTGCAAAACAATGCTGTGATCATATCATACATCTGGGTGGAAATAAATCATTAATTTAAATATAAGTCAACGTTTCATCAAATATCGTGTTAATAATTGCATGGTTAACAAACAATTTAAACTATGTTTTTCCACTTGTAGTTGTAAATACTGTATTACTGTAATACTGTATTGCATAGCAGATTTGGAAATGGATGAAATGCAGGACATTGCTTCTGGAACATTCTGTTTAACGTCATCCTCAATGCATCACAATGTTGATGAAACATTTGCAGGAAATGGAATCCTCGTAGGCGGCAAAGTTTTCAGCAAACTCTGAGTGAATTTCTCTGGAATTGCCAGAAAAATAATTCTGAGTAACTAAATGACATTCAATTAAAGTTTTACGGGCAGCGGTTATGATGTTTGCAGAGTGAGAGCGGAGGTCACACTAAATCTGGATACATGTGGAATAAAAGCTTTCCACAAATATTCAAACAAACACGACGTGAAAACATTCCAACACACCTCACATTTCTCAGTTTGTGACATATAATGTCACATGATAGGTAGTTATCTCAGGCCAGTGTGATGTGAAATCTGAAACACTTGGCAGGGTAATCAAAGAGGTCTATCTAAAGTCGTATCACATACCAGAGCGAGAGAGGCAAGCGCAGCTGAGATTTAAAGGGGAACTGCTGAGTGTTCTAATACGCTTATTTTAATGCACACGAACCAAAGACTTGCAAATCTTTGACGTTTAAAAACTAACATGATGCGGGTGAGACAACTTTGTCTGTAACTTTTAGACACTAGATACGGTTTAAGCAAACAGAACTAGAATCTTCTCCAGATAAACTGATACCATCATGACTCATCAGTTTAGTGAGATCAGATCAATGAAACACTGTCTCTCATGATCAGTGTTAAGCTGTAAGAGATCATGCACCATTTTAATGCCCTAGATCTGATCACCTGAACATGTGAAGGCAGGAAAGGTTAATTTCTGCAATAGTCTGTGTTAGAAAGGATCTGTGGGGTCATGTACTAAACTATTTAACTTTATGTTATGTTCTAGAACAGTGTTCAAAATGACCATTCTGCCACACCTGCAAATGGCGAACAAACAGAGAACATTTACTGGACAGAAATGTTGCTTACAGGTTGTGGAATGCATTTGCAGTGGTTTATGGGATCATTTGGCTGGTCATATTGGTGACAATATGAATCTGTAAGGAATGAGAAAGCATATTGGATTCGAGAGTTGTCTTGGCGTTTCATCAGCCGTTTTGGCCAAACCAGCTGAGTATTTACAAAAGATATTTTTTCTCCTTTCTGCTCAAAATGTTTCTGGTTATATGAGATGACTTCACTTCTACATGGAGAAAAGTGAAAGTGACATATTTGTCAGTTATGGTAACCCATCATTGGTGAGGAGTGAACACACACTGCAAGTCATCAACACGCACACAACCGGAGCAGCGGGCAGTAATGCTGCGCCCGGGGAGCAAT
>JAZGTJ010012701.1:0-14557 GCA_036877575.1 Botia almorhae
ACAGTGTCGAGCTCTGCGTTCCTCTCAATGCACATCTGTCACAGCACGCTGGATTTACAGCTCACTCCAGATATAAGCATGAAAACACTCTATAAGAAGCATCGCTCAAATGTGATTGTAAATAAATGTGTTTACATTTTTACTGGAAAATGTATATTTATATTTTTAACAATAATAGTTTCAAAAAGAGTTTCATCAAATCTTTGTAAGCTCCTCCCTAATGCTAGTCAGGCATATAAATCCCCCCCCACCACCACCACCCCAAGCAGCTCGGCTGTATATCCTGCAGCAACTGTGCTCAGATTTACCACCCACCGTGTTACTGCAGCATGCAAAGAATGAGCATGTCGCATGCCAGCGGCGCTGGCACTCAACAGACCTGCATGTGTCTCATGGGGCAGCCGGAGAAAAGTGTGTGTGTGTGTGCGTGTATGTGTGTGTGTGTATGTGTGTGTGTGTGTATGTGTGTGTGTGTGTGTGTGTGTTGGTAGTGGGTGGGATAAGGAGGACTTGTAGAGATTTGCATCCTCAAGCCCCCGTTTCAGGGGCTACTGTCTCGCCATGGAAACCTGATTCTTGTGTGTGTGTGTGTTAAAACTGAATGTTTCTCTTACTGGCCCCCCAGAGCTTCTCCAGGAATCAAACAGAGGATTTATTCCTGTCTTAGGTTTAATTAATTATGCTCTTCTGAAGTGTCAAATAACAAATAAATGTTAAAAAATCAATACTTTGTACAAAACAATATATTGTAGTATATTTGCTACAAAATATATTTGTTTTTACTTACTAATATATAAAATGAAAATATATTATAATACACTACTTTAATTAGATGATTGTGTTGCTTTGGTTTCATTCACAGAAGGAAGAACCGTGTTCTGTGTCCATGGCAACATCCAAGTGATGTCTGCATAATCTGAGAGTTTAAACAGAAACAGAGGTGCTGCCTGTGTCTGACTGCATAGCCAGAAGAACATGTTTCTGTGATAAACAAAAATTGTAACAAGTTCTAAAGATATTTTTATAACCAAGCAACGTCTGAAAAACTGGATGTTTCTGAAGCTGTTAAAAAATATTTTGTTGCTTAAAGAAAAAGTTAGGGAAACGTTCTTACAGCCACATTTAAGACTGTGCACCTTCCCCTTCCTTCATTCTTATACTCTCAGCCCAATCAAAACATCTCTTCTGAATCTCAGTTCCGGTTTGGACCGGTATCCTCCATTCAGTGCTACGCTAGCCCAACACGCATTAGCATGAGAAAGTACCGGTGCTGCCTGGTGACCAGAGAGTCCAGCTGTCCATTCATTTCTCCCTCTGAATTCATCATGTTTATTCTGCCTTTCTGATTTGCATTGTCATTTCCCAGCTAACAGAGAACGTTCTCAGAACATTGCTAACATTTTTTAAAAGTTTGTTTAAAGTTATCAAATAACATTCTTGCAGTAATGTTAGAAGAACATTTTTTCCCTTTATGTTTTGAATACTTAAATGTTCTTAAAATGTTACAGAATTAAAAATGTTTAAAGAATGTTCTTGAAACCAAACATATAATGTTTGACCAAACACAATAATGGTAATAGAACATCTAAAAAACGGCATGTTTTGAACGTTCCTATTACGTCCCATTTTCGTTACTTAATGGAAATGTTAGGGAAACGTTCGTACAACCTAAACTGTTAGCTGGGTAGATGCAAGACCCCCATACCCCGCATGCTCATCCGCTCTTATTGTTGCTATCATGTCCCCTTGACTTTTCTTGGTACACCCCCCACCACACCCTCCCACCAGTGTATCAGGGTCACATGACTTCTGTTAGCATCCGTCAGTACCTGACAGCTCTGAGAGTGCTGATTCATCTAATTAGCAATCAATTAGCTTGTTACAACTGGATGCAATTACGGTTTACAGCGAGAGAGGAGAGAGGGCAGCTGGTGGAGGTAATAAATCCCAGTTAAGTGGAGCCCCTCCCCTCCGGCCCTCTTCACAGAAGTGTCGGACAGAATTACAGAGCCCGTGTTGAAAACGCAAACACAGTCTCTAGGGGCTACTTTCTCCTCCTCTGCTAATGTGCCCAAATCCCTCTTTAATGAATATTGGATGGCTGAAAAGAAAGTAAAAGGGGGCAAAACGGGCGGCTCTTTAATAATACGACCAGATTTCCGCCCGTTGTAATCCTGGACAAAAGCTGGGCTGTTTTACAGCTGCTCACAATGTGGAGGTGCGAGAGGGGTCAGTGAATAATTTTCTGCATGGTTTGAAACCATTAGGACTGACCAGTGACTAAAGACATGCTGGAAAACATTGCCCTGTTCATCATGTAACTCTACAACAGATAATAAACAGCTCTTAAGTTTTCTACTGGGTTAATAGTCATAATCGATTTGGGAGACACTTTTATTCCAAACAACTGACAACACATTGAACCCACAACCTTTGCACTGCTAATCAGCTAGATAACAAATCTTTGTTTTGTGCTGCTGTTAAAACTCTGCTTGCTTGCCACAACCAACAGCTGACGTAAGAACGTTTCCCTAATGTTTCCATTAAGTAATGAAAATGTTGAAAATATTGTTATGAATGTTATTCATTTTTTATTCTGTAACTTTTTAAAACATTCCACTAACAACTTTAGAATAACGTTTGATATATATGACATGTAACTTTAAAAACGTTCTACTAATGTTGCCGCAAGAATGTTTTAGAGAAACTTTCAGAGAACTTTAAAACAATAAAAAAAGGGTAAAAATTACTTAAATTATACATGCGCTGATTCTGCTTAGTCTCAAATCTACACACACTGCACTTAAAAACTCTAAAGGTTAGTGACATTCTTCACAGGTTAGAAACAGAAGAGAATTCCTGGTTTAAATATGTGTGGGAAGTTTTAGTTATCATTGTACAGTTCAGACTCATGAATATGTACGTGTAAAAGATTTTAGTTCATTTTTTAAAACATTTTTTTTACTTAACGAAAACATTACAGAAATGTTCTTACAACTTAATTCTAGCAATTCTATTTGCATTGGATGTTGTTTAGGACAGACTTTGTGTTGACGATGGATCTCCAACAACCACACAAGTGTAAAGTTGTTCCACATATATTTGCTTCACGAGCGATGATGCTGTACAGTTTCTGTTTCAGTATTCTTTTCCATCAGCGTTAGTGAACTCTATCTGTTATAAATGCAAAAATAAAGCAGTCTGCCTCTACACAGAGTGCTTTATTTATCTGAGGCTTAGCCGTGGCCCATGAAATGAATATTAAATCCAGGAATGAGTCGAAATATCTCTCTTCCCTCTGCGTGTGTACGGTGCTGCTGTATTCAGGAAAACAACAGCGGTGTCTGGCGAGACAAGGTTAATGCTATATGCTTGTGTATTATGCAGGTCAAACTCCATATCACACGCTTGCAGTGTCATTAATTTCCAAACCTGCAGCGCGGGGTCCCTGGACACACAATGACTCGCTACATTAGCTAAATGGCCAGCAGTCTGTAGCTGGTAATGAGATGAGCTGCTAGCATGCTCGCTCGTTCATCATTCTGTTCAGCCCAATACAAGCGTTCTTTTATCTAGTTTCTCTCTGAGCTGATGTCATCTCCGTGGACATTAATCGGCTGTCAGGGGAACCAGGGACTCCCATAATGCCCCATTAACAGCCCTGTTCCAAAATCATGACCTGCAAACAGAAGGACATCACCCTGATCTCTCAGAATGTGACGACCAAACGGACACCTGCAATTAAACGTGATCAAGAGAGGATTCTACTGTAGGTGCTACAGTATTACTGTACTTTAGTTCTGCTGTGTGCTCATTTCAAACATCATGGGAGCGTTGCCTTTGTACAAACTGTGATTACATAAAAACACTAACAATTTTAGGTTGTAGGAACGTTTCCCTAACATTTCCATTAAGTAATAAATGCATTAAAAAAATATTAGACGTATTAGACGAAATTTTTAGATGTTTCTATTAAGATTGTAAGAACATTTCTCAAACTTTTTAAATTCTGTAACATTTTATCTGTAAAAATGTTCCAATAACAATTTCATAACAATATTTATATATATGATCTATATAATGTTAAAAAGTTCTACTAATGTTACTGCAGGAGCTGTTTTATTAACTTTGAGAGAACTTTTAGAGAACATTAGCCAGTGTTCTAAGGACGTTTCTAGTTAGCTGGGGATATCACCAGTATTTTGTAACTTACTTCTATTAAAAGAGCAGAAATAGTAGACGGAAGGAAATATAAAAACAGTGTGTGTGTGTGTGTGTCAAAGAGAGAGAAATTCAAATCCATTGGTAAAGCCATGCTGAATAAATTTAGTCCATACTGAGTTAATAAAAGATGAAACTATGAGTGATTAAAATTCATAAGTGTCAGAATCATGTAAGTTCAGGCTCTGGTTTCATGTTTGTTCTTTCTTTTATTCAAAACAAAAGAAAAAACATCCCTCAGCTTTTGCCTCGTAGTCTCGAGGAAACAGGCAAGTGAATCCCAAGGTTAACGATGTCACTTCCTGTTTTCTACATCCAGGCAAAGCGAATGTTACTTGTTCTACAAACAGTTCCCCGTGGAAAAGCCCTCCAGAAGTTAAATGATTGTACGTATCGTCAGATAGGATGCTGTGAATGAGGAAATGTTCACGCGTGTGTTCACCCTTTTTCTTCCGTCCACTCCATTCTGAGCGTCTATCTTCAGTGAGTGACCATATGTCGCGCTCCTCCGACACGCCGACCAGCAGAAGTGATTACTGTGGTTAATGGGTGTCAGTGGTCTATTGTAAAGCACAATTACTGGGGGTCAAGTATCAAATTAATCAAACGCCATTTTGTCAATTGGTCTGGTGTCACTGGTTCCAGTTGCTTTGAATGCGTCCTGCGTGTTTGTCCCCTCATGTTTTTCAATGAAACTCCAGATGAGCTCACTGACATTAGCAGCCCGGACGGTCGCCAAACACTGCGCCAGGAAGATTTGATTGGCCAACTGGAAAACGTGACATTCATGACCATAATTGAAAATGACGATTCGATCACATTTCGTTGTTAATAGTTTGCCCCCCCCCATGTGCACAATCTTCGGGAGATAATTAATAATGATGACTAACAGAATTAATCAAAAAATAATCCATAATAATTTATTTCTTTTAAATGAATAAACATGATTAAAAAGCCTGAGTGCAAAAAATGTCAAGAAGCCAAATAATGACCCAAATAAAAGACACTAAATCATCCAGAGCTTTTGTCACATTTATATGATGATGTGCTAGTGTACTTACTCATTCATCTCAGCCATACTTTGTGCTGTTCTGTATTCAAGAGGCTGATATCAGATTAATACCCCCATTAGGTGAATGAGCTGAACCATTTGCATGGATGGGAGGGGATATGCAGATAGAAATGGGACAGCCTATGATAATGAAGGGGTGGGGCACACAGTGAATGTGGCATTGTAATATAGTTGAACACTATTCAAAGCAAGGACGGAGCTGTCACTCAAATTAGGTTCCTTTTGTGTAGTGCGCTGTACTGTTAGAGGAACATTAAGGGATTGTTTTGTAGGTTGTCTGTTACATTGTCTTAACAGTTATTCAGATAGTAAAAAAATGACTGCATTAATAAAAGCTGCAATCTTGGTTAAAAATAAACCAAAATCAGAAGTACATGACAGATCAGTCAAGACAATCTCCTTATCAAAGATCTTATTTTACTCTAATTTACAACAGTAAATTAATAATGCTGATTTATAATCTGAGCTGTTGGGTCTGATTTCCCAAGAAATGTCAGTTTGACTTCAGTAAAGTACGTAAAGTAACCTGCAATTTAATGTTTCAAATATAATGGCAGTAGAGATGCAACAGTGGCGTGTCTTTGTTCTTTACCATAATCTACATTTATTTTGTGCATTGTGTGATGAAATGAAGAAAGGCTGCATGTGATTGGACGAACTGTGTGAGAAAAACAATAACAATAAAGTACTAAAACCATATTTAGACATGACATTCTTCTCTCCCATATCTTGCTTCCCTATCTCTATAGCTTATACATTTTTCCTCATTTAAAAGTAATTTTACTCTTCTGTCACCTACTTTGTGTTCAGTCACCTATTCCACGGATCCACTGTTGTTTGTATAAATGACCATTTATTGCGCTGTCGCCAGAGTAAGTGGTCGGCTATACTCTGTCAGGCGGCCGTCTCACCATGCATGGCGGAGGAGCAAAGCCTTAAACAAAACCAAAAGATCACACGGAAGGTTGAGAAGGACTCGCTGATGCAGATGACACAAACATGACGCCAAACATTCTCCCTCGTAATCAGCCAATAAGGCGGAGAGATGTGAACACAGGAGGAACAGCTTTTACAGCTGACTGGTGGTGAGCCAGACGCGCAGCGGCCTTCAAATCACAACACTCTCTCAACACTTGTTCTCACCACCTGCCTGACAAAACCTTAGATGCAGGAGTGTGTGTGTGTGTGTGTGGAGAGAGAAATAGAGACAGAGGCTGTAAAGGAGAGTATGTGTGTGTGCATATGTGTTGTTCTAAGAGGTGGTGTGTGTGTGTGTGTGTGTGTGTGTGTCTTATGATAAAGGTAGGCCTATCTCCAGCCCCTTTCAGACAGTCCAGCATCATTTGCATGTTGTAATTGGATTGTGTGGAGTGCCAGCTTTGCTGTGTATTGTAATGAGGCACATTTTTGTTTCACTCTTTTATGAGCTGCAAGAGGCTGCTCATTGTCAAGCCAGAAACACGAGCTGTTTCATACATTGCATGGCTGCTGAGTAGTAAGCTGTGGACATGAGTTTGTAGTTTATTGATTTTATAAGTCGTTTTATGATTTACAAACGTCAAAGAGTTTGTAATGTGCCACAATAAAAGTACATCTTTACATTTTTCAGAATAAAATATTTACCAGGGCAAAAATGACCTGAAATGACAGGCTGTTGCTGTGAGGTTACTGTGGCTTTCTGAGTGATTTGTAACATGTTGTGAAGCATTTGCTGCGTGTTCCAGGTAGTTGCCCAATTAAAAGGGCCAAACCTCAAGTTTTTAGTACATTCTTTGGTTTGTGTTCCTCCTTCATTGTGAATCAATGGGATTTTTCTACTCTATATTACATTACTGAGCACAACCACTTCTTTAAAAAGCTACAATCCATAACGTTTGTCTCTCTGGTGCCATCTCTGTTTAAAACATAGAATTACAGGTTACTTAACATTTCAATTGTATGTTAAAGTCAAATGAAGCCAAACTGATATTTCAGGAAATCAGACTGACAGTTCAAATAATAAATCATGATTATAATCTTACTGAATTGCGGTAAGATAAGGAGATCATTGCAGCTTTAACGAGTTGTCCAGGAATAAAACTGTTCTCCAGACTGTCTATAACCTCTTTACACAGCGTTCTGTTCTTTAAACAGCTTCTTGTTTGTGTGTTGAGCACCAGCAGCGATTAACACGCTGTCGTCCAGTGTGTGTGATGTCACTATGGAGCAGTTATTGATCTGTTGTATCTGTAACAGAGGGGATAAGCAGATTGGGAAGGTTTCCCAGCCTCCAGTGGTGTTGAATGCTAAGCAGAACGCTGGCGATGTGCCAGGCTTTTTCCTATACTGCACGATACTCGGGAGAAAACAGGTTTTCAGCATGTTTCTGAACATATTGGCAAACAGACTGCATTTCTGAAAGGACATTGACTGTTGACCTCTTTTTGAAGGTGCGTGTCTTTAAAGCACACGTGGTGTGGTGTTTCAGAGAGTTTCAGCTGGATCTGAAAGCTGAACTGCCTTGAATTCTGAGTTGATGTTACTCATGTACAGATATTCAGAAGCACAGTTGTTCTAGAGTCTCACTCTTTGTTATGTAGGAAATCTAGTATTTGAAATGGCTCAGAGTTTTCGGATTCTTACTTGACATAACAGGGCTGAATAAGAGATTGCGTTCTGCTGATAAATAGGGTAAAACTGTAACAATCCTGTAACATCAATTTAATTTAGACAATTTTTATTGCTTGTTGTTATTGATAGTTAAGTTCAGTTTGTAGCATTAGTCAACAAATGGTTATGGTCTGAATGGTGTTAAATCAGAGTTACGCCGGACCTGCAGAGGGCGCTGTATGGACAGCGCGTGCTGTCCACGCATCTGCCGCGTTACTCCTGCACGTTTACGACATGCAATACTGGCGCTTCATTTTCAGGTTTGTAGTTTATTATTCATTACAGTGTATAAAGATATAAAGAAATATTCATGTGAAACGATATAAAATACAGATTGTTGCTGAGTTATGAAGATATTGATATGATATTTTAGTGCTGACGTGCGTTTAGTGCTGACGAGCACAGGTTATATATATATATATAAATATATATAACCTGCTACAAATATATAATATATAAAATATATAAAATATATAAAATTTTAATATATAAAATGCTACANGTGCTGACGTGCGTTTAGTGCAGACGAGCACAGGTTATATATATATATATATATAAATATATATATATATATAACCTGCTACAAATATATAATATATAAAATATATAAAATATATAAAATTTTAATATATAAAATGCTACAAATGGCCTGTAATAAATGAGTAAATAATCCAAGAATTTGTTTGAGAAGACTGATTTAATGAATTTACATTAAATGTAAATGGGCGTATAATATTGTGCAAAAAGCTGCATCGGGATTGGTTTTGTTGCAGTGTTTACTGTGGATGATCTGTGAGTGAGAGAGACTGATTTTCATAAAGTTAAAGAGATGTTTCTGCTGCTGGACAAAGTTGCTTTTTTACTCTCTTGTGTAGACAAACTGTTGATTGCAAGTTTCTGTCATAATCAATCACCCGTGTCTGATAGTAGTGATTTTAGGCTGTGTGTTTGTTTTGCCTTATAGTTTACAGTGTGACAGAGGTCAAACTCTGACCCCTGTCATGTGACAATCATGAAGTATTTTGTTTCGTGTAAATTATTTTTATGCGATTGGAATGATAACAATTGCAGTTATGAAAGCGTCAAGAATCCTGTTACTAAATGACCTTTATTCTTAGTAACAAATCTTAGTCTTTATTCTCAATTAAAACTGGTGTAACAAATCTTATGACAGTTTTTGACAAGATCTCTTTATTCATAATGTTTGTGAACTGACAGCCCAGCTAATGAATATAATATTTTACTGTACCGAGAGGGCTTCCATTTGTCTTACAGCTGATTCCATTAAACGCCTGGGGCTCAGTCTCATAACTTTGTTTGAGGTTTTGCAGATGTGAATGTGCTCTTGTGCTTTGTACTCTTGAGAGCCTGGAAAACTGTGGAGACAGTGATGTGAGGTTCTTGTTCTAGAACAGTCTGTCAACACAATTCTGCAGCTTTAGGTGCCGAGATCAAAGACTTTTTCTAACAATGTTGCTAAAGTGAAACAGTAAATGTGAAGCTATAAAAGAGACACACAAAATTCAGACAACGTTTTAAACAGGATGTGGAAGATTCTCCTCAAGAGTGCTGATGTGGTCATGTTTTTATATGCACTGTGAAGCAGAATGCAGGGAATTGTGGGTAATATTTTAGGTTACTTGTTTATCTTACAGCTGTGTCTGTCCTACAGTTTAGTTGTAATTTTTAACTCTGATTGCTCAGTTGCAGAACTCTGCTATCATTGTGTTTATTTAATGCTAATGCCTAAACTACATAACTGACAATTTTCCCTGGAAACCAGTTTTCAACATAGCTGTGCTAGTTTCATGTCTCATGATCATTCTTCTCACATAGCCTAATAATAAAATATTGTCAACTTTATAACATGTTATTGATTCATGTACAGACGGTATACTGCAAAATAACCTCCAGGTACTAGAGCTGATCTCTCAGTAGGGATTTATTTTGCTATATTGATTGTCTGACTGTCTCTTATGCACATGCAGACTGTCTCGTGTACTAGCAGAGTAAACGCAGACAGGTACAGATTATCCAAATACTTTCTGTTCTAATTTTGTACGGTTTCCTTATCGTTTTATCATTTAAAACCAAACCAGAGTTGTTTGGTCAGACATTCTGCTTGAAAAGCGTGCCTGTGCTATCTTAAATTTAAAGCCACTTGTTTTCATTCATTCATAATATTTATTCATTATTATTATTAATTTTAATACGTGGCCTACAGATATTTTTAGTGTGACTTGGGTAATTGTCAAAATGCTTTTCAGGGGCCACTGTACTGTATATATGTATGTGTTTGTTACACCTCTGCAGACAGAATAAATCTTTTTTTATATCTGGCATGTCAAAGCAGACCTGTGCTTTTGAGCTAGGGAGATATCTTGTGTCTCCTAATCTCTCAGAATCAGGGTCCTCTCTGTCTCTCAGAGAGCTGAGAGGGCTCCAGCAGGATGATCATTTCCAGCTGTATCTCAGTGTGTGCAGTAAGGATCTGATCCCCAGCACAGCGTCTGTGGGAGTTTTGATTAATGACGCTCTAAGCGCTGAGAACCCCCACGTACACATCTAATGAGTGTCTGTAGGAGCAGGTAAACCTGAAGCCTCGCTGCTCCACTCAGATCATTGTGATGTATGACATGAGGAAGACGCTGTGTGTGATCTGTGTGTCTCATTTTTGCTGAAGACATGTTCATGAAGCTCAAACAAGAAAACATGTTTTGGATTTTCATGTCCTTATGGTAATAACAGATTGCAGGACAACCAAAGAATAGCTTTAAAATCACGCTTTGGGTAAAGGTAAGCTTAAGTTTTTAAAAGGATTACTGTAATGGTCCGACAACCAGCATTTCCTGTCACCTGTTCAAAAGAATCGTAAGGTAATAAACATGACTTTCTGTCGTGTAAAAACAATTGCAGGTTATTGTTCTCTACTGCGTTGAACTACCACATCCAGTATTTCAAATATTACAGGAATAAATCACAGAAGAATTAAAATTAGCCCCTAACTTACTCACCCTTAAGCCATCTTAGGTAGTTATGACTTTCTTCTTTCAGCTGAACACAAGTTCAGTTATGTGAAATAATATTCTGACTTATCCCAGTTTTATAAAGGCAGTGGATAGTGCCCGAGATTTTGATGCTTTATAGAGAAGTTAAATTGTGTTCAGTTGGAACTCTGCTAGCTGAGAAATTGAATTCACTGATACCACCAGTTGCAGCAAAGTTCTTCAAACATTCATGAATTCTTTCCATCTTCTGTATAACACAAAAGAATGCAAAAGAATGACGGACCGATGCTAAACCGCAGCCCAGTCCCAAACGCTTTAGTTCGTTATTAAATGACGTGCAGCAGACAAAATTAATGTTGTGCATATTTGTAAGAACAATTTCTGGGAAAAGTTTAGGTGGTTTTCCTCGGCAATCTCCAGCGAAGCGTCCGTGAGTTATCCTGTTATCATTCTTCACTGACAGAACATTATTATTCCGCTGATGGTTTATGTTTCTGTGCCCTCAGACCTGCTGTGCCCGCTTATAACTGAGTTTTAGGACTTCATATGTTTCTCCCAGGAAAATCCACAAGACTGATTTAGCCGTAATCTTATACAATGGCTTTATAGAAGCCAGACCGTCCTCATTGTCAGACGTGAATCAGAAGATACAAGCTGTGTAAGAGTGACAGACGCAGAAAAACAAAGCTGTGCAGACAGTTGAAAAAAGTTAAAAACAAGTTTCTGATGTACGTAAAGCTCAGACGGGCCTTAGAAAGTCATGTTTTTATGCTAGTGTTATTTAATTGTATTGTATACAAAATAACAAATTTGTGTTTTATTGTTAATGCAAATTAATAGCATCTCAGTCAGATGGACATATCACAGGCTTGTAAGAACATGTGATATGTTTACAGTTATAAAGAGTTTTGCATAGCTTATCTTATAGAGCATGAAGCACTTATGGTTCTGCCTATAGATGATCAGCCCCTGTCTTCTTTAAATGTATGCTTCCCCTTAAGAGCAGAGATACCTAAACTGATTTCAGATTCCAAAAGCTTGATGCTTGCTACAATTTTTGTTTAGTAAATGACATATTTCATTGTTGCATTTGGCAGACGCTTCATTCCAAAGCGAGTCATAGTGTGTTCAAGCTATGCGTTTTATGAGTACGTACATTTACAGAGAATTGAACCCGTGACCTTGGTGTTGATCTCGCGTGACCTCACGTGTGCATTGGAACAGCAGAGGAAGAGATGTGAATTTGTGTTTGACTGCTCTCTTAAAGTCACACGGCTACTTAAGACAAACGAACGAGCGTTCTATAAAAACCAGTTGTGGAGTTTGGCCTGAACTTTGAGCAAACTAGTGTTGAACAGATGTTAGAATACTGCATTGTAAGGTATTAAAGTGGTGTATTTGATCTGACGTTGAACATAGTGTATCTGTCTCAGTAATGTAGAGCAGATACTCATGGTCACACTCATGGTTGTCCTGTAACAGTATCAGTATGGACACTGATATGTTGCTCTTAATGACATATTTGACTTAAGAAAATTAAAAGCATGTTCAAGGCATTGAGCACAACGAGTTTAGCCGTGTGAAAACCTCATTGTATGAGTGGTTACCATGGTGAGGAGTGTCTGAGTGTCTTCAATCTCATAGCTATTGAAATGAAGCTTCATGTTGGTCAGATGGTGATTTCTCGGCTGAAGTGTTTGGCACTGATGCTGTTGATTGGTTGTGACATCTCTGTAATTTGTTTGGGTACTTTGAGTAAATGTTGACGAGTGTGATGTCATTATTTCAAGGTTAAAACACTTTCTACCATCCCAACCTAAACATACAGAGACAGATACACTTAGTATTTCATTGGTGGATTTCCCAAAGCTTTGTGGTTTGTGGAGTTATCAAAACACTGCTGTTTGTTTAAGCATCATCAGTGGACCCGCATAGCAACACTGGTTCACCCAATGACATGAGTTGGAGGCGGGGCTTGTCTCTGAGAATCACTGCATATATTATCCTCTGTTTTACAGTGTGTTTACTGTATTGTCGTACAGTACAGAGAATGCTGCAGCATGAAATATTCCATATATACAGTTAGTTTTAGATTATTATTGTTAGTTACAGTTTTTACTGTGGTGTGAAAACACACAGACACAAGTAATTTATACATTTGGGTGACGATGCAAAGTGGAAACAACATCAGTGTAGTCAAACGTTGAGACAATTCTCTCTGGGAGATATATGGAGAGAAAGACAGACAGATGGAGAAAGTGAGAGCCGTTTAGTGGCTGTAGACACCTGAACTCTGGCTGAACCCGAGACTCTGGCACGCTCCTTTAGGAGACTGCGTGATGATGAGGTGTTTGGGTTCGAATCGAAGGGGCTGACAAAAGAGCGGCAGAAAGACATGATATCTTATTTTTCTGAGGCGGGCTGACACAAATCCTGCACACTTCTTTTTCTCATAGGTTTGGTCTTTTTGTGAAAGTTGGGCTGCAGAATAGGATGGAATTCTGTGTGAGACGTGCTTTTGCTTCTTATGCTGACAGTGTGTTTGTCCTGAGGGCCGAATGAAGACCTGGACTCGGTCCGAGTGGAGATCGTGATCCTGCGGCTGGGCTTGACACTCAATGAGACCTCAAATAAAGCAAAGTTGACTCTTACACTCGTGCTTGCAGTTCAACCTGCCGATCTCAGATATGAGGCATGTGGATTGAACATGTGAATATGGGGGACAATCCGTGTTATTGCATCTAATAACATTCAGTGATACTGAGAGAATAAAGTTGTGCTTAAACAGTTTTACGTGTTGATAATATTATGATTGAGCCACAGATCTGTGATGTAAGCAAGCAAAATGAGATGACGGACCATTACCCAGATCATAACGCAGCTCATAAAGTGAATGTGTGTTTTGAAACATTTAATCTGTAACCACACAGAGACTTCACATCACAGCTGTTTAACTGAACATGATCAATCGTTCATTCTTTTGAAGCAGAACAATCTGAAAGGAAATTAAAGTTGACGTGTGTCTGTTTTTATATGAAAAGAATTTCTCCTGTCCTAATATGCATAGACAATAAGTACACCACGTCCCTACACCATTTTCCCAAACATTGCTCTGTTTGTCTGAGTGTCCCGACCTGCCCAACTTTAAAAACTGCTGCTCCAAACCCTCAACATCAGTTACCACTTCATCAAATATCCCATCTATCCCTTCACCAAGCATTCCTAAAAAAAAAGGACAAAGAGGCTGTCAAACAACCGCGTATTAGCATAACTGCCATGTCCCATACATCAACAGAAACTCGCCCGCTCTCTTATTCTGGCTTGGCTGCGTTTTGGCAGGAAGTTGTGAACCCGACACAGGAAGAGGCAGCCTGTTTGCACTGATACTGCTCCCAGTGTCACTTAAAACCAGAGACACTTAAAACCAGAGACACTTAAAACCAGAGACACTTAAAACCAGAGACACTTAAAACCAGTGTCACTTAAAACCAGTGTCACTTAAAACCAGAGTCACCTAAAGCCAGAGTCACCTAAAGCCAGAGTCACCTAAAGCCAGAGTCACCTAAAGCCAGAGTCACCTAAAGCCAGAGTCACCTAAAGCCAGAGT
>JAZGTJ010012702.1:0-15635 GCA_036877575.1 Botia almorhae
TACGATACTGCCTTGTGATTTGGATTTGGTCGCTGAGCTTTAATAAACTTCCTGCAATTGGATCTTACACAGCCGTCATGTCATCACCTACGGTTCCCTTACATTGTTATTGCTTTGTTGTAAAAAATATTATAGAAATATTTTTAATTCTGAAACAGTTTCATGATTTATGATAAAATCATGATTTCCTTTTAAAATGTCAAAGATGTCACAGTGTGTATTACCAGCTAACAATGAAGGTTCTCAGAATGCTGCCTAACATTTCGTAAATGTTCTCGTAATGTTCTCTCAGTTATCAAAAAGTTCTAGTAGGAACGTTTGTAGAACTTTTTTAATGTAATACATCATATATATCAAAATTGTTATTCTTAAGTAGTTTAGTGAAATGTTTTTAAAATGTAAAAAAAAATTAAAAATTTTTTTGAACAATATACTTATAACCAAGAAATAATGTTGATACAACATCTTAATACTGGACGTTTTGAACATTCCTAAAACTTTTTATGTTTTTAAGACTTAATGAAAACGTTAGGGAAACGTTCTTACAACCTAAACTTGTTAGCTGGGATGCATTACCAGGAGAAGAGTAAGTGAAAAGAAGAGAAAGATCATCTAGGGTGAAAGTAATTGCTCACAGATGGAGGAGAAAAGCACCAGCTGCTGACAAACCACAACATGAGAAATGAAGGATGAATACCGCAGCACTGAGACAATGAGGAAACCTCTCTGTCAGTCAACATGCAAGACTGCAAACAATTATCTCGCATGAATCACTGTAAAATATAAAGAAAAATAGAGGTTAGAATCTTCTTTTGAAATGTTTATTGATACATTTTTTGTCAGAAACACAAAGTATTTCCTTTATCAAAAACAAACATTATTACATGAATAATTCAACAGAGAGAGCACAATGCCATAGAGGAACCATTTTTGGCTGTATGGTTCCATAAAGAACCTTTAACATCTGTAGAACCTTTCTGTTAAACAAAAGGTTCTTTGTAATGTAAAAAGGTTCTTTAGACTATAAAAAGGTAAGAAGGAAATGGTTCTTTTAAGTACCTTGGACTGAATGGTTCTTTGGGGAACCAAAAATTGTTCTTCTATGACATCGCTATGAGGAAACCCTGTGTTTATGTTAAGAGTGTTTATGTATTGATGTTAAAAATGTAAAAACAAAAATCTGTTAATACATTAGAACAATTTGTTTTTAATATAACGACCTCTAGTAACATCATCCTGGAACATATAATCAACCCAAATAAACAGATGAATGATAAAAGTAAACCTAGAGAATGATTCGTCTGTCGTACAGATCAAGGGCATTTCAGAGACGTTTTAAGCATTAATTCAACACCAAAGATTACAGAATTCATGTGTGACTTTTTGGTTTCTGAGAAACACAAAAGAAGATATTCTGAAGTATGTTGGTTACCAAACAACAGAGGCACCCACTGACTTCCATTGAATGGACACAAAACCACTGAGACACAAAAATATCTTCTTTTGTGTTCCTCACAAGCAATAAAGTCACACAGGTTTGGAATGACAGAGCAGAATTGGAAGAATTTTCATTTGTGGGTGAAATGTCTCAGAGATGACCACAACAACTTGTTTTCAGAATGGTACGTGTTAGACATGTCCGTGTGCCTGTAAAGCTGCTTGTAGTTTTTTAAGGGGCTCGTGAGCTGCTCTGTTGGCCAAAGGTACTGAGGAACGCTTCTTTAATGTTTCTGTAACACTTTTTTTGGTGACTGTAATCTTCGGCTGCTGTTATGAGTCTGTGTTCCAATATCACACGTGTCTCTCTGACGTCTGCTTGAAGATTTTGTTAGGTGGTCACTTTTGTTTAGTGGTGTGGTCAGTTAGAGTTATCTGAGTGAACACTGGTTGAACACTCGACAGGAGATGTGACACAATCATGCCAGCCACCGTTTCCCTGAGAAGACAGACAGACAGTGTCAGTCACATCCATGATTATTGACTGTGAGATATTTCATTCATATCAATAAGCAGCACTGCATTCACCCAGCTAACAGGCAATGTTCTCAAAAGGTTGTCTGACATTCTCTAGAAGTTCTGTGGATGTTATCAAAAACCGTTCTTGCAGTAACATCAGTTTTTGAAGTTATTTAAAACATCACTCTTAAGTTGTTAGCAGAACATTTAAAAAAAATTACAGAATTAAAAATTTATTTTCATGTCATTTTTTTGGAAGATGGAACACTTTCACTTTTGAACCCGGCAAGTGGCATTTGTGTGTGTGTGTGTGTTAATATGAATCCATACATTTAGCTTTGTCTTTTCAATCACTTCTCCCAGACTTCATCTGTGCTGTCGCCTGTGAGTGGACTCATAGACGGATGTTTGAACTGGGATCTGTGAGGCATGCTGGGAGGAGATTAGCCAGCTAACGGGGAATGTTCTCAGAACATTAGCTAATGTTCTCCAAAACTTCTCTCAAAGTTAATAAACAACATTTTTGCAGTCACGTTAGTAGAACGTTTTGTAATGTTATATATCAAACATGATATATAACATTCAACATATATATAAAAAAAAACAGGCAATGGCCTTTTTAAATGAGACCGTGTGTGTACTGTGCTCTGCTTGTGTGCTGGTGTGTTGAGTTTGTGTACGGTTTAAAATACATTTCTGCCTTCAATGTTTACATGTAATGTAACAATATTTGCTCCATCAGACGTACATTTAATCCATGAGGGCTGTAAAGTGGGTTTCCTCGCAGACCGTCACTGTAACCTAAAGACTGACTGATGCCGTGACGCAGCGATTCCCCCTGCAGACACACACAGACACACACACACACAGCCCTGCTTATCTTCTGTTAGCATTACACTTAGACATATACTGCCGACAGATGTGTACCCAGAAAGCAGCAAACTCTGACCCAAACCTTAGGGTTAAGTTATAGTGTTTATAACTAGCTGTGTATAAAAACAATAAAAGTCTATGGAATGTCCCCATAGATAGATAAGTAAACGTGTGTGTGTGTGTGTGTGTGTGTGTGTGTGTTACCTGCGTCTCTGCTGTACTGGGGATCTGGGCAGGCTGGTAGGAGTTTCCGTTCAGACTGGGCAGATTTAAGAACATGTCTCCTGAACCTGACAAACTAAAGGAACCCGAGGAACCTGCAGAAACGCGGAGAAGAACGTGTGAGTGAGACATGATCAGAGACATCAGGGTTATGATACTTTATCCATATGATACTTCAAGTAAAACATTTCCACCTGTTTTAATGGAATATCATGATCCAGACAGGCATAACCCAGCTAACAATTTTAGATTGTAAGAACGTTTCCCTAAAGTTTCCATTAATTTACAAAAACGTTCAAAATGTTATTTTAAAAGTTTTAGTTTTTTGACATTATATTAACACTATTGCTTGATTATAAGAACGTTATTCAAACATTTTTTGTTCTGTAACGCTTTTAAATGTTCCACTAACAATTTAAAAATAACGTTTTTTATATATAATACATATAATGTTAAAAAAACGTACTAATGTTACTTAAAGAACTTTATAGAGAACTTTAAGAGAACATTAACCAACATTCTGGGAACGTTCCCTGTTAGCTGGGAAGTATCCAGATGTATTTTGTGTCACTGTTTGGATGACACAGGGGTCAGAGGTCACAGAGGTCATACCAGTGAACACGTTTAACAGACTTTTATCTTCTGATGCATCCAGCTGAAAATCTTCATCTTTCATTTGAAACTCTGCAGAGACAAATGACGCATATTTGATCTCTGACACAAATTTTGCTTTGATAGATACATAGTGGAGCCAGAATCTTTATTTGATTGTGTTTCTCAAACTGTCTGACTGGCTTCATTTCAAACTCTAGTGAACTGTCTGAAAGAGATTAATGCTATTTAATACTGCAGCAATTTAGGAAATAAAGGTTTAATGTTTTGAGTGAATGTGTGTGTGAGTGAATGAGTGTGTGTGTACCAGAGCTGGGCGTGGGGGACGAGTTCTGTACAGCAGCAGCCACAGCCTGAGCAGCAGTTACTGCTGTTTTAGCAGCGTACAGATTCGCCTCTTCCTGGAATTTACTGATATTCTTCTTATAGCGAATACGCTTGTTACCAAACCAGTTAGACACCTGAGAGACAGAGACAGAGAGAGAGAGAGAGAGAGAGACAGAGAGAGAAAGAGAGAGAGAGAGAAAGAGAGAGAGAGACAGAGAGAGCACGTGGTTGAATCTCACATAAAAATATTAGATTTCATCTTTACAAATGCTGAACATTAGAGAAAGATCTGCTTAATTCTGATGTAAATAATGTCACTGTACATATAAGACCAGCACATGTCTAAATAAATGAGCCTAAAATAAGCTTAATTCTCTTCATTTATATATACTCCTCATATTCTTGACAGTTTTCATGAGACTCATTCATGCTGCATTATGAGGTACATTAAAACTTCGTTTTTCCACTGAAAAGTACAAATAGTGGAACAGTGCCATCAGGAGATCATTTGTTCTCAGTGTGTTTTTATAGCATCTGTCATTGTGTATAGTTATATACTGTATATATATAGTTATAGTTCAGATGTTATAAATGGACCTTCAGCAGAAGAGCGATAAAGCTTCTTAAAAATAAAATGTCAGATATATTCAAATTACAGCCACACGGAAAACAGCATAACCATTGCTTGGTTATAAGAACGTTATTCAAACATTTTTAAAGTTCTGTAACATTTTAAAAACGTTCCACTAACAACTGAAGAATAACAGTTTTGATATATGATATAAAAGTTCCACTAATGTTACTGCAAAAACGTTTGAAATAACTTGTAGAGAATGTTAGCCAACATTCTGAGAACGTTTGCTGTTGACGTGTCTGACATGCACAGACAGCTGTTTACGAATAACTCTGTAACACCTGATGTATAAATCACAGTATATTGTTTGTTATTTAGCTGCTCCTGAAATCAACATGGACAGACAGCAATACAGACACACAGACCTTTAGTGACATACCTGTGACACAGTGATGGTGCTTGACTTCCCCTATGAGCAAGAAAAGAAGCTTTTTTACAGTAACAACTTCCTGTACAATCCCACACACACTCTCCTCAAAATCATCACCTGCTGCCATAAAACAGGCCCGACATGCATTCATCATACATTCATCATATATTCATCATGCATTCATCATATATTCATCATACATTCATCATGCTTTCATCATATACTCATCATGCATTCATCATACATTCATCATATATTCATCATGCATTCATCATATATTCATCATACATTCATCATACATTCATCATGCATTCATCATACATTTATCATATATTCATCATACATTCATCATGCTTTCATCATGCATTCATCATGCATTCATCATATATTCATCATACATTCATCATGCATTCATCATACATTCATCATGCATTCATCATGCATTCATCATATATTCATCATGCATTCATCATATATTCATCATACATTCATCATATATTCATCATACATTCATCATGCTTTCATCATATATTCATCATGCATTCATCATATATTCATCATACATTCATCATAGATTCATCAAGCATTCATCATGCATTCATCATATACTCATCATGCATTCATCATACATTCATCATATATTCATCATGCATTCATCATATATTCATCATGCATTCATCATACATTTATCATGCATTCATCATACATTCATCATATATTCATCATGCATTCATCATATATTCATCATATATTCATCATACATTTATCATGCATTCATCATACATTCATCATGCATTCATCATATATTCATCATGCATTCATCATGCATTCATCATATATTCATCATAGATTTATCATGCATTCATCATATATTCATCATGCATTCATCATATACTCATCATGCATTCATCATATATTCATCATGCATTCATCATGCATGTATCATATACTCATCATGCATTCAGCATGCATTTATTATGCATTCATCATGCATTCAGCATGCATTTATCATGCATTCAGACAAACATTCATCTTTATTAGTATTCATCTCAACAGAGCACAACAGCAAGGTCCTAAAAGTTCAACAGGCATTCAAAAACTCCATGGTTAAACAGATTTTTTATTATAATCCTTTCAGGACAGACCTTCTGTGCTTCTGTGTAAACCATAACCCAGCTAACAGGGAACATCTCAGAATGTTGGCTAACATTCTCCAGTTCTCTCAAAGTTCAAAAAACGTTCTTGCAGTAACATTAGTAGAACGCTTTTCTCAATGTTATATATCATATATGTCAAAAGTTATATTCTTTAATTGTACGTGGAACGTTTTAAACATTACAGAATTAAAAAAAGTTTGAATAATTTTCTTATAACAAAGCAATAAAGTTAATACCACGTCTAAAAAAGAGGTTCTTGTGTGAGTTCCTCAGAAGCATTTGAGAACCACACTGGATATTGTTGACCAATCAGCAGCTCTCTCTCAGCGGTTGTGTTCTCACCTGTGAGACAGTGATGGAACACTTCCTGGCCAGCTCCTCTTTAGCCTCCTCGCTGGGATACGGGTTACTGAGGTGAGAGTAGAAATACTCGTTCAGGATCTCTGTGGCCTGCTTGCTGAAGTTACGACGTTTCCTCCTGAAGGGCAGAAACACAGGAGGAGAAATCATTACTATCAGACTGCAGATCTTCACTTCATCACAGATTTTTATTGGACAAGAACCACTCAAGAGTCATTTGACTGACAGATAAAGTTTGTTTTGTTTAGCGTCATGCTTAGCACCTTAGCATCAGGCAGACTGTTAACCCCGCTATAACAGGGACCTTCTTAGAACATTGGCTAATGTTCTCCCGAAGTTCTTTCAAGATTATCAAAGGTTCTTGCAGTTATATATTATATATACCAAAAAATGTTATTCTTAAACAGTGAAATGTTTAAAAATGTTACAGAATTTAAAAAATGTCTAGAATGAATTATTATATTATTATATAAATAATGTTCATAATGTTCAACCAAGCAAAACCATTAATACAATGTCTAAAAAACTGGACATTTTGAACATTCCAAATAACTTTTTAAAACATTTTTGTTACCTAATAATGTTATCTGGGAAAGCTTTCTCTAGTGTGTAGGTGCTGTAACAGTCTGACCTGGCGTCAAGGAAGCGAGATCTGAGGATCATGACGGCCTCACAGGTGCTCTGCTTCAGCTGCATCTGGATGGAGCTGAACTTGTGGTGGATGATGTTCACCATGCGCTCGATCTCTTTGGGCGAGATGGGCCGGGTGCGAGACTGCTCCCTCAGCAGGTTCATCACGTGGGTGGTGAACTCGTTGCATGCCTGTGAACCAATCAAATCGCTTGTCACTAATTGCATACAGCTTGGCAGTGTCGGAGAGCAGCTAATTCACCTTAGCTTTAAACGCTTCTGGAACATTTCAACCCTTTTTTTCTGTCTGACAGTTCAAAGTAGCACAAACAACACATCCTCAAATGACACAAGTGTAAAAAACCTGATTTATGATGTGAGCACAAACTCCTGGTGATGTCATTGTGCTGCAGATGTTGCATTCTGATCTCTGAGATCTACCACATGACACACTTCCATTTTCAAGCTCAGAAACCCTTGACAAATGTTTCCATGATCTTAAAATCTTTTCATCTGAAGCTTTTTACTTAAATGTTTGAAGCCAAAAATATAATTGTGCCAACATATTTCTGTCATTAGAAAATTACAGTCGTATTTCAGCACAGTGTAGATGACAACTGCTTAAAAATGCTTAAAAACATCTCAGGGAGATTTCTCAAGAAACTGGGTGATAAAATGACAATTACATTTTTGAAAATTCTGTTTGAAGGGGGACTACATTGAAGATGCTAAAAATATAACAGTTTAATTTTGAGTTTGTCACATTTTAGTCACAACATAATTCCAGAAGTTACATTTGTGTGGTATGGTAGTTGATGAATTTGACTATTATTATAAAATCAGAAAAACGAATGAAGAATGAGTTTCAGAACGTCTGAATGGTGGTGTGTATGTAATGCAGAACGCACCTGCTCATATTTCTCCAGCTCTGTGTGGTAGATCTGTCTGATCTGACTGAGTTTGGCTCTGTAGTCCGAGTGCTCGATGGAGTTGTCTGATCCGACTCCCGCTGCCGCTGTTGCCGTAGCAACCGCCGCTGCCCCACCCCCTTTCTCAGGTCCTGACACGCCCTCCGCCAGCAGCATGTTATCCAGCCGCATGAGCTGTGGATTTGGGGGGTTGTCTTCCTGGCTGCCGCGGATACTGAGCCCTGTGAGAGGATACAGGGGAAATAAATGTACATCTTTAGCCTTGATTAAAAACAGATGCATTCTCATCTTGAAAGGTACGCTAGGCTATTTCAGAGAGGCTAGCAATAGCAGATCCCGCCCTCCCTTCAGAGCATACAAACCTGCAATTCTTCAAAATGTCTCTTTTTCATAACAATAATTAATGAACTATTTCTTTAAATCTGCATTTCGTACCTTTTTTGGGTTAAAAATGAACAAAACTATTAAATAAAACAAAGTTACTGGGCAAGTACAAAGTTCAGTGTTTAACACAATCTCAATCTCAACCCAGGAAATGTCATCTGACTTTTAACATGTAATAAATGTAAAGTAAGCTGCAATTTTGTGCTTTAAACAGAGATGGCGACAGAGAGGTAAAAACCTATGGATTGCAGCTTTATTTCTTATTAACTGAATAAGCGAATAAAAGCAGACCACCATGTAGAACTGCACTTCTCACACACACACACACGCGCGCACACACACACACACACACATCTTCAGGGCACTTCAGAGAGTGTGTGTGTGTTTAGATGTGTGTGTACACGTATGTATAGGTGTATGTGAGTGTGTGTGTCAGCATCAGCTCTAGGAGAATGATTGACAGTGGCAGGTCTCTTCACTGATGTGGGTGGAATATAAACTCTGTAAGCTGTAAAGCTGCAGTCACTGTCGGCACTGAAGCCAGCATGCTCTCCTGGTGGAGAGTTTGTTTTTGGCACCACAGATTTTGGTTTTGAAGGTAACAGGTGAATGTTCATGTCCAGGGGGCAGAAGCTAAAGTGCTAAGCTGAAATTGCTAGTGTTAAAGAGCAAACAAAACCTTGTATCATATCTGTACAAATTTCAGCAGCATCATTCTGAGGTGTTGTGGGTGGTTACCAGGGCGTTGCTATGCAGTTACTAAGGGCTTCTGAGCTATGTTTAGCATGTTGCTGTGCTGTTGCTCAGATTCCAAAATCTGTAATCCAAAGTCAAAAGTCTTAACATAAACTCAAACACATAACACTGTAAATCATTATTATAAACTTACTGTTGTGAATCAGGGTGAGATAAGGAGATTGTATTGAACACTTATCTGTCATGTAATACTGATATAATATTTAAAGTATTGTTATTCAGAGCTTGCTCATCTTTATCGTTAAAACAGAAAATGTGCTGGTGGATTTTAGAAATGATCATCTTAAAATGAGCAAATCTAAGGCAGTACATCAGCCTGGACAATATACAGGTCTGTCACTAATTATATATAAACATTATAACCTACAACAAGATCGTTCTGGCTCTTCATACTGTTCTCATTCTGTGTTTGCCTGGGCAACCAGAGGCTGATAACAGAACACAGGCATGAATGTGTGTGTTGTTAGATGAGCAAACACAGGCTGTGCACTCAGCTCACTGATCTCACGGGAAACAACAATTTAACTGCACAGTCTTCACACATACTTCTATTCGTTGTGTGTTATTTTTGGAGCTTAACATCATCAGCTTTCCCTTTTGTGTTCCACTGAAAAAAATCATAAAGATTTAGCAAGACACGAGGGTGAGTAAGCGATGACAGATTCATTTTGTGTTACACTGTCCCTTTAACAGACCTTTGACATGAATCACATTAGAAGTTAGAGGTTCTCTGTAGCATAAACCCTTGTGAGGTCTCGTTTTAAAATAAATCTAATCCAGAGCTCTCAAATCCTCACAACCCCCTTTACAAGTCTAATTTAATCTGCTCAGCTCAAAGCTGTTTTCATCACTGAGCTATGACAGTTTTAAAAAAGAGTTTGAACCCGAGTTACTGTACAGCTGGAGGGAGCTGTGGGTGGTTCTGGATCTCACCGAGCAGAACGAATCATTCGAATGCGTATTTGATATATAAAGACTCTAACACACTTCCTTCTCCCTCCAGAGAAGCACTGCTATGCTCTCAGGAGATCTTCTCAAAAACACTGCTGCTCTTAATTAGCACTGGCCTCAAAAATAAATCCTCTTATGTTTTTTATATTAAACCTTCTTATATCAGGAAACAGACACATGCTGGATATATTCGAGGATTTAATACCTCTAGAAAGATGAACATTTGACAGCGTGGGGTTAATTCGGTAATTTTGCTAATTAGCTTCGTAATTTGATAATTAGAATTTTATTTTGAAATGACAAATGGGTAATGAATAAGAAGGATTTATTGAGAAACTAAACAGACCATATATAAATAAAACAGAGATACAGTTATACAAACTGTCAGGAGGAAAAGTGTACTTTAGAGCATGCTAGCAACCACGTTGTTGTGTGCTAAAAACTACAGATCACCCTAGAAACTGCATAGCAACACCCTGGCAACCCTTTACTAACACCCCAGCATGGTGGTAGGAGTTTTGCATGGACAAACACCGCTCACATTTTTAAAATGTAAACCAATCGAAATAAAGCTACACTAGCTACACTCACTATGTATTTTAGTGCCACTAGCAGCGTGGAAATGTCACGCTTCAACTCAGCTAACAATTTTAGGTGTAGAGAACATTTCCTTAATGTTTCCAATAACTAAAACGTTTACATTTTTTACATGTTTTAGGAATGTTTTAAAATCCTGTTTTTTAGATGTTGCATTAAGGTTTTTTATTAGATATAAGAATGTCATTTTGGATGTACTGTATAATGGAAATGAATTAAAACAAACACAATGACGTTTACATAAGCAGAATCTCTTTTAAGGTAAATGACATTCACAAGCTAGAGTAATTGAACAGTCTCGGCCTCGTCCCAGAGGTACTTCACACTGTTGCTGGCTGGTTTATTGACACACTGTGGCCGTGTGTAACTGACTGAAGCTCAGCCGTGTCTCTGTACATACAGCAGAACCTACAGCTGCTGTTGCATTTCCCACGATTCTTCTAATCACTGTAATTAAGAGATAATCAGCATTAATTATTCTCACATAATCATCACAAATCAAAGGGAAAATGGCTTCTGGTGGCTTCCATACATGACATGTAGTGTGTGCGAACAAAACACACCATGTGGTCTCAGACTTCTGGAGCCCACTGTACACAACACAGTGAAGAATGACCAGCTCAGAGACACTGGGGCAGGTTGTCGATAGCAACAGATCACTTCCAAAGTCATTCTGGCCTCGAAAGTCATTTTGTCTTTGAAGAGTCATTACATGGCTATCTCTGCGGTCACACAACACACAGAAATCTGTGTTTTACGGAGACATTATACTTCTGCAGTCACACAACACACAGAAATCTGTCCAGAAGTGTTTAACAGAGACATTATACTGTGACTTCACATGACTTCTCTACAGCAGATATCTGTGCTGCTCCTACGTCTCATTAAATTCACCTCAGCTATCGTCCTAAATCATCATACATGTCTTGTTAGTACACAGTGTGTTACGACACACCAGAGCAGAGTGAATTGTGTTAACTCAAGTAGGTTCATGTATTTCATATTTTAAATGTGGTCAAAAATAATCTATATTTGTAATCTAAACTGTTTAATGGTTCTACATTTGACATTTAGATTAGTGTGGTTGAAGTTCAAATTTCTTTGGTGTGTACGGTTGTGTACGGTTGTGTACATGTGATCAAAGCAGCTGGCTTCACGCAGGCGAGGTTCGTAACACTTCACAGTGCGCTCTGAAACAGTGTCTGTTCACTCACTCAGGATGAAGGAATGGACCCCTGAACATTATTTCAACTTTTACATGTATGTATTTGTCAGACACTTTTATCCAAAGTGACTTACAGTGTATTCAAGCTATACATCTGACCAGTACGTGTATTCCCTGGGACTCGAACCTCCAACCTTTGCACGGCCAACGCAATGCTCTACCAATTGAGCTACAGGAACCTCACATAAATTCTGTTTGATAAATTCTGTAAAATTTCATGTAATTTCAACGTTTTAAAATATTTCAACGTTTTTAAACTGTTACACAAACAACATTAGAATAACATTTTTGAATTTTGAAAGTCTCTCATTTTTGAAAGTCTCTCTCACCCATAAATCGATCAATTCTGAGAGGTTACAGTGTTATTTATCATACAGAACTGTGCTGTGTGTGATGTGAAGTAATTCTTCTGTGAGTGATATATAACATACACTCAATACAGTTACGAGAACAGAGCAGCAATTAAACCAGTTGAGCAGATATCAGCATCTTTTAACAATGGAACAGCTGAGAGATTTATGACCTCTCTTCTTACCAAATCAAACGCTGTAATATAGTCACAGGCTGTTGTCAGACACACAACACACTAACAATAGTAATATAGAGATATATTTAAAGATAATGTAAACTAATGTTTAAATATGTAACTGATGATCAAATGGGCAGCAGGATATTAATTAAACAATTATCTGCTCATCACTCATCTGATTTGTCCTTTGCAGGAGAGTGTGAGACTTCCCCAACTAACATGGAATGTTCTCAGAACGTTGTGTGTGTTCAGTACTCAACACTAATATCTGGATGGGTTAAATGCAGAGGACAATTTCTGAGTATGGTTACTGTACTTGGTCAGTCCTCTTTTATTGGGTGAAAACAAAATGATTTGTAACCAATGAAACGGTTCATTCTGAGTGGACTGGTCTAGCGGTTTAATTTTATTTGGCTCAACACATGTTCAATCCCACAATCCTGTAGTGAGAACTTTCATCCTGAGATCTAAATGAGTGTTTTACAGACGGCTGCATCAACACGACTGATAGATAAACAAAGACGAGAGGGAAAAGCAGAAGTGCACTGTGGGAAAATCAATCCAGTGTGTTATTAATGATGCGGTAAAACTTTATGAGCTGTTACACTCAACAAACACATAATACAGATCACACACCAGCAGTTACAGCATAAGCAAGATGGCTTCATATGGTTTTAAGATGAATTTGATTTAATTTGTTGTCTCATTTTTTCACCTCAGAAAAACAAACTATTTCATAGAACCAAAAGTTATGAATAAAAATTTATGGTTCCTGTTTGTATTTTATATATTGTCGATTATTTTTATCTGTTTGAATTGATTTAGTTTTGATTTTTATCTGACACTTGAGTTTGTAACCTGGTAATCAACCACCTAGCAACCACTCAGAACACCTTAGCAACCACATATCAGAAAATGGCACCACATTTTCTTCAGAAACATAAAGATCTAGTTTATGTATCTAACTATAAAATATTCACAATTTTGGTATAGCAGAGTAGCTAAACATAATAGCAGTAACTTTTTCAATATTTAAGATCCATTTTTAATAAGCTTCAAATCATGAAGAATGATCCCAGATTAAATTGAAGTAAAATGACATGAAATGTCTCTGCAGACTGAAAATAATTTCTGTGTTGCACCTGTGTTGCACCTTTAAATGGAACGCACCTGCGTTACCATGGATGAGAAACGCTACACACACACACACACACACACACAACTTTCTCATGAAAACAGGAAATGGTCTTGCATGAAACTCACACACAATATTTTCTCGACATGATACACACAACCCTTCCTTCCTTCCTGATTTATAATCCCAGGCGACAAGCATTTGAACACTTAAAGGCAGGTAGACGATTCTTCCCAGAAACATGTTTTGTTATGCTGGTTAAAACACTTCACATCCTGATAACCATCACAGGGAGCAACTAAAGTGTTTAAATATATTTATATAAATGTATATCTTCTGTGGAAGACACTGGACCATAAAATGTTCGTCCAATTATTTCATCCGGTCTGAATGCATTGATAGGATTTTCTACTTGTCTGTCAAACTATGTGTGTTCATGTGTTGGAGGGGGCGTGGCTTTGGAGTTGCTCTGAAGGCTCAAGATCTTGTGCTCTCCAAGCTAGCTTGCTGTTGCTAGCCTCTATAAAATTGCTGCCCTACCTTTAAGTCACACTAAAACATCTGAATGGCATTAGATACAAATGAAACCAAATAACACCTTCAAACAAATAATGCTTTTTTGAGGTTTACTCAGAACTAAATTGTCTTTGACTTTTAACCAGCTGTTGTCAAGGTGATTTTTGTGTAGGTCCTACACAAACACTCCTAGCAGAGTGACCACAGGTTGTCTTATCTGTTATAAGACAGCGTATGATTATCATTTCATACCTAACACACTTATTTTTGTGTCATGGAGCTGTATTGACGTATATCTGCTCGATTGACAAATGAACACATTGTTTGCAGTGAAGTCATGTTTAGGTCATTTTCAGACATGTTTGTTTATTCAAGACCTCTCAGTGAAAGCTTTATAAAAACAGACAGTTCAGAATTCTGATGCACTTTTGCAGCTTTAAGGCTACAGTGATGCTGATGACCTACATTATAAGAATGGTTTATTCTGGTTATTATTATTATTATTGGCATTATATTTATTAAAAATTGGGTCTTGTATAATTTCTTGCTCTTTTTTAAAAGTGATACAGGTTGAATATCTTATTTGAATATTATCTTTGATGCTAAAACAGCCAGCATTTAAAGTTTATTTACAATTTTTGCTATCATTTACAATTCTCCTAATTAAATTCAATTGGATAAACAGAGCTATAATATTCACACAGATTTATTGAGCTCATTAGCCGTGTGTAAGATTGCCTGTACACTCAAATGCCCCCTGTGGACTTCAGAAGTGCTTACTTAATACAAACCATGTGTGTAAATCAGGCTAATGAATCAAATACACTCGCTTTTCTTAAAGCTGACAATCCATTTTACAGAGTGAGAGATGAATGTTTCCAAATATGCTCACACTGCAGAAATTGTCAAATTGTTTGTGAAAAATTTCAGCATACTAGAGAGTTATTTGTGTGTGGAGGGAGCACAATGTACTTTGTATGTTTCTTGTTTCTATGCAGGAAATTTCTTTTTTGAAGATTTAGAAGTAAATAATTCAAGAATCTACAGTGTGCTTCGTGTGCTCCTTTTAGAAACACATAAAAGCATGTGATTAAAAAACAAAAGCACAAGTCTCTCTTCTCAGAGCTCAACAGTAAGGCTAAGAGGGCCATAACAATAAAGATGCAGAAAATAAACATTAATAATCTTCCTATGACACGTACAAATGTATAACATTCTACTAACGTTACTGCGAGAACTTTTCTAAACTTTGAGAGAATGGTTAAATAACGTTAGCCAATGTTCTAAGAACATTCCCTGTTAGCTGGGGAGCACCAGTGTGCAGGTGTGTTGGTGTACATACAGTTAGAACAGTGTGCAGGTGTGTTGGTGTACATACAGTTAGAACAGTGTGCAGGTGTGTTGCTGTACATACAGTTAGAACAGTGTGCAGGTGTGTTGCTGTACATACAGTTAGAACAGTGTGCAGGTGT
>JAZGTJ010012703.1:4980-15634 GCA_036877575.1 Botia almorhae
TTTTTTAACATTAAATTGAGTGAATTCTTCCTTCCATTGCAATTCAAATTACATCCAGTTTCATGCAGCCAGTTCTAAACATGTTGTTTGTCAGGTCACTGTGGATGTCAACATGGAAACATATTTCCTGGCAGAGGAGCAGATGGAGAAGAAAGACCAGAGGTATGTTGAAACTTGTTTTTTTAACATTTACATATAAACATTCAGCGACTTACAAATAAAACAACAGAGGCCATCAAATAAACAAAACAGAAAATGATGTGTGACAAGTCCTTGTTAGTCTAGCAGAGTGTCACGGATCTGTCAGGCAACATCCACATTTAATCACCAGCCACCATTCAGCCAAACCCTTCTCAGAACACACACCCGAGTACTGATCCCCCAGACCTGCAGGCACTCATCACCTCATTAACTCACCAGATATAAGCACACAACAAGTCAGCACTCACTGTCCGGTCTTGTTTGCACGAAAGGACTGCTTACCTGAATGCCTATGCCCCGTCGATTACTCCTGTGTCCATTTCCCTTGTGTTTTTTCATCCGTCGAGTCTCCTGTGTCCCTTTTACAACTTACTTGTGAAATTATACTCACCTGCTCACCACCTGGATCTCCTGCTTAGTGTGTGCCGCCATCTTGTTCAGCCAAACACAAAACAAAAACGTTCATAAGCTACAGCATCTGTAAGGATATTCTCAGTCAGTATATTCTACCATCTTATCGTTTAAATCACTGCATTAAGATCTCCTTACTTGTTTCCTGTGCTTCAGTAAACTACCTCTCACTGTATATCTCCCGTGTCTGAGTACATATCGTAACACATAGTATAAGTAATATAGCTTTACTTAAGATATATTAAGTATACAAGTATAAGCTTTTGAACATTTTTATAAGATTTACTTTTAAGCCCAGCTTAAGAGCCTTAGCTGTGACTACCAATGGTAGCAAACAGTGGCACTCATGTGAGCCACCGCCTCTCAGCTTCTGTTCCAGCAGAGTTAGAACTTAATGCTAGCAGCTTCTGCTATCTATACATAGTGCGGTTGAAAATATTATGCACAAATTACATAGTTATGCATTCTATACACACCACACATATGGCCAGTTCTACCTGTTTCTTTTAGGTCATGCTCATTTCCACCAATAAACTCTCATGTGGTGCAGAACAGTGATGAGCCAACCATCAGTCCACTTCATGAGCACCAGAGGAAACTAGAAGAGCAGAGATGTCTACTGGATGAGGTGATGCAGCATTTTTACATGCAGGAACAATTTCACAAGACATCTGGACAGTGTTTAATGCTAAGCTGGGTTGCACTGAGAACAATTTTTGTTGTAATGTGTGAAAACTGTGATTAAAAAGACATGAATTGTTGTTAATAAGTTCTTTGATTTAAAGAGACATTTAGGCAGTTATGTGTCATGCAGCTGGCCCGTATAGAACAGGACCTGAGGGAGAGCATTCGCAGAGAGGAGACGAGACAACAAGAGCTAAGTCAAGTAAGACAGGAAGAAAATCGTATACACTGGAGAAGTCTAACTTTCCTTAGCCTCAACCAGCGCACTACCAAGTACGTTCTTCCATGTATTCACTAATTAGTACAATACAGTGAATAGGATTATTATCCGACATACTTATTTTTCTGGACAACATTTCTACACGCTACTCGTCCCGCACGGTTTGTCGTAGACCCGTGAATGAGGTGTAAAATCGACCAGCTTATTGTGGGGGTTGTGCTATGACTTTTATAAGCGATCGGGTGTACAATGTTTTTGGGGCATAACATTAACATTGAGCTGAATTTTGTGATGTTAAAGCTCTGCATCATAATGTCGTAGAGACTTGGGGGTGGGCTCATATCGCTCGGCTTAGTAAGCAGCAACAAATGGTAACATTTCAACTTCATAGCCATGCCCTAGCAACCAGTTACAGTACTCTAGCAACCACCCCATTGACTTCCATTGAAAAAGTTTAGAGGCATCAGAACATCCACCAGTTTTGGTCTTGTGACAGAAATAAAGCTTCTATTTACACTTATGATACCTGAAACAAACTCATTTGTGTTTCTTGTTAGGCCATGGGTGACAAGCTACTATAAGAACATACCAATGCACATCTACTGCCTTCCAATAGACACTGTTGTCCCGAGACAGAACAACAAAAAGACAAAGAGATGAAGAGGAAATTATGTTGCGTTGCAGATGTCTGAAACATCTGAGCATGACAGAAAAGATAAAAAAACTGATAAAATGTCTCCAGTCCTGCTGCACACCCCTCAAACAACATATCTGAGTATTGCATTGTTAATGTTTAAATGCTTTTAGGGGACTTACAGTTAAGACCCATAGCAGTGTGTATTCTAACAGAGCAGTAAACTTTGTCATTTCTTAACAGTTATATGTTTCTGATTGGTCAAGGCATAGATAAACTTTCCATTTATGGACATCTAGTTTGTAACATATCGTAACATAACAATGGACACCACAGCGGAAAGTAGACAAATAAGCAGCAGGCTCACAAAGTTTGGCCTCCCTCCCAATATCCTCACCAACCACTACAGATGCAATATTGACAAGATCCTGACCGGTTGCTTGACTGTCTGGAGCTGAACTCATCATTGGCAAGAAACTCAATGACGAGTTTTTTGCTAGCATCGCGTTTTTTTTTTTAAAAACTCTTTTTTTTGTGGAAACATTTTATGTTTCCCCCGCCTAATAATGCTTGTCTAAATGCTCAGTGTGGTTATATAGTAGCTTATTAAAACTTATAAGTTATAAGAATTGGCCACAGGACTAACATGTAACACTTTCAGATCAAATCCACATTTAGGACTAATTTTCATTAGCCAAACCTCTTAAAAAAACCTCTTAAAACCAGAAATTTTCTCACCTCAATGAAAAACGAATAAAATAACATTTACTCTCATTATTAACCTCAATGCAAAGCATACTGGCAACTGCAAACCTTCAGCACAGTTTTAGTAATATTACTTTAACACCACATGAGTCATTTGTGTAGTCCTACATAGAGTAACATGTAATGTGACATTTTTTAAGTTAGATTGACACATGGTAATTAAGCTGTTTTAAATAAGCAATTTTAAGTTGATTCACAAAATTACTACAGGTTTTTCAATTAGAATGAATTTCTTTACACTTACAAATCACTTCACTTTTTGTGCATTGTTTTGACAACAGAATCAGATTCATTGTACACAATACAATTACATTGAGAAAAAATGCAAAATAATTGTATCGCATTTGGATGACTTTGCTGAATTTCATTTAGACAAAAATTTAATTATGCACTAATTATGTTTGCATTTCACATAAATGTTTTTAATAGATTGTAAGTGTAAAACCTTTATTGTTAACTTATTAAAGTATTCTTCAGTTAACAACATTTATCTACATTAATTCATTTATGTCAACTAAATGTAACGTTGAAGCGTAATAAAAAATGTTAACTTTTACATTGGATGAAAATTTTATTCTTACATTTAATTGAAACAAGTTTTGGGGTAAAAAAAGTATTCATTTTTTGGGTGTGGTTTTTGTGCACACACCTTACCAACCTGACCTGAACCCCATTGAAAACCTGGGAAATGTGAACAAGAGGAAGATGGATGGACACAATCCGAGCTGTCTTAATTTTTGTGCCAGGAGTGGAGTCACCCAACAGCAATGTGAAAGACTGATAGAGTGCATGACAAGACGCATGAAAGCTGGGATTAAAAAACCATCAGGCTTATTTCTCCAGATATTGATTTCTGAACTCTTCCTAAGTTAAAACATTAGTATTGTGTGGTTTAAAAATGAGCATGAACTTGTTTCCTTTGCGTTATTTGAGTTCTGAACACCTCAAACATTTTTTTTTGCATATTTTTTTGTTATTTTCTGACAATAAATGCTCTAAATGACAATGTTTCTTTGAAATTTATGAGAAATGTTGTCAGTAGTTTAAAGAATAAACCAAACATTTTTTATTTACACATAAATATAAAGTGTAAAACCAGAAACTGATACTTTTGCAGTGGTCTTTTATTTTTTAGAGCTGTATATTGTTCTCATTAAGCCAAGCAGCTTTCAAAATTACATGTATTAGCTACGCCCAAGAGAAAGTAAGCCATTTTTTATTTTAATTTTTTGACAAATCCAGGCTCTGAATTTTTAAATATTCCTCCCAGGGGATTTATCAGATTGTAAATTATTCCTCAAACAGTGATGGCATGGCAAGGCAATACATTTATGATGAAACTGGGAAACAGCAAGTGCTTAATATCTGCTGTGTGCATTGAGTGATTTCAAATACACGAGCTGTAGGTTTGTTAAGCTGTAGGGCTGATCACATGGATGTGGCTATTCAGTTATAGTACCACCAACTGGCAGCAGGAAGATAACAGACTTTATAGTCCTCTATTATAGAGTTACATGCATACATCGCACATTGTTTAGACTTGAGTTGATTTCTTATAAATTCTTGTAATACTGGTACTCATCTCATACACAAAATCGTTGAAAGCTGTTTATAAAGCAGTTGACACAAGACAAACTGGCTCTGACAGCGAGAGCGGGACTATCACTTGTTTAGCATCAAAAATAATTTTATTTTAAAACAATTTCTGAAAATGTATTTTTGACTGTAATATTTGTGATAACCTTCACAGTCGTTGTTTTTACTTACTCGAAGCGGAAGTGCAGCGGTGAAGGTGAAAGGTCACATTTCCGGAAACATTTGAGCCGAAGACGGCTAGCGGCAGATGCTAACGATGTTTTTTAAAGATCGATCAGTCTAATATTTCACGGTGTAAAACTGACAGATCAATCACTGAAGTGGCGGGTCTGATGTCTGGAGACAAGCAGGACAGACAGAGATGAGGCTCGGGTAAAGAGATTTGGCAGCGGTTGCTTTTGTTTGGGTTGTTTCGGTCTTTATGTCATTACAAACACTTCAATAACAACAACACCGACGCTGCTATACGTTTAACTTTGGTTTCGTTCCGGACGAATTGAAGTCGCTGGATAAGAAGAACCCTGAGGAGCTGAAGAGCGCGTGAATGAAGATCATCTCTTTTGAAGGATTGCTTTATATGAATGCGTGCAGGCCGCTCTTGTGTGAGCTGATGGAGGTGTTGTAAGTGCTCGGCGTAGCTCCCTGGATGATATTTAGAGATGGATGTTCGTGAGATGTCGGTGTTCCGTGAGTTCGTGGCTCCGCCGGAGTGCCCGGTGTTCGAGCCCAGCTGGCAAGACTTCAGCGACCCGTTTGGCTTCATCCATAAGATCAGAGAGATCGCTGAGAACACGGGAATCTGCAAGATCAGACCACCGCAGGTACAATAATCACAAGATCAGACAATCTCAGCCACAAGAAACCCAAAGTTCCGTGTCAAATCCAAATTTTGGAATCTTTCCAAGCTCATATTTTTCTTTTGTTAATATTTTTCATAAGCCTAACCCATAACATAAATAGACTAGGCTGAAGCCAACTTCTTATTGGAAGCAACAATATTAAATGCTGCTGATGAGTAGTTAATGAATAATCCACTAATGGATCCACTTAGGAGAGATTTTAAAGTACTTTTACTGGTTTATAAAGCACTCAATGGCCTAAATACATTACAGATATGCTCACTGAATATAAACCCAACAGACACTTCAGATCATTAGGATCGAGTCAGTTAGTAATATCAAGGGTTCACACAAAACAAGGGGAATCTGCTTTTAGCTATTCTGCCGCCCGCAGTTGGAATCAGCTTCCAGAAGAGATCAGATGTGCTAATACATTAGCCACATTTAAATGCAGACTCAAAACTCATCTGTTTAGTTGTGCACTTACTGAATGAGCACTGTGCTATGTCCGAACAGATTGCATTATTTTATGTATAATCATTTTTACTGTTTTAATAAATTTTAGATCAACTTTTAAATCATTTCAAATGTTCTTAAATTCTCTGTTTTTATGATTTTAATTCCTCTTATGTACAGCACTTTGAATTACTATTGTGTATGAAATGTGCTATATAAATAAACTTGCCTTGCCTAATGTGTAGAGGGAGTTCAAAATGTAAAATTTCACCTGAAATTTGGAGCCACATTAGGAGTGAAAAAAAAAATTGGGGAAAGATGCCAGCATCATAATTTTGTGCACAGAAACACCGCTTATGTTCATTTTACAAAGTTTACATGCCTGTAACTCAAGAAGTATGAGAGGTACCTTAGCCATTGAACAAATCTTTTAACACAACCATCAATTTCATGTTTGTTTGTTTTTGTTTGGTAGGGTTGGCAACCTCCTTTCGCTTGTGACTTCCGCAGTTTCCGCTTCACTCCACGAATCCAGAGACTCAATGAATTGGAAGTGAGTTTTATAAATGCATAATTAACAGACAGATGACAAATTCCGCATGTGCATGTTTTATTTTTTCACTTCAGGCTCTCACCAGAGTCAAGCTCAACTTCCTGGATCAGATTGCCAGATTTTGGGAGCTTCAGGGTTGCAAAATGCGCTTTCCTCAAGTAGAAAGGAAGGTGCTGGACCTGTACCAGCTGAGCAAGGTAAAGCCACCTGTGTGTGGTGAGGGGAAGCAAACATATATAAAGCCATGAGCTAAAATATATTGTGCTGTGTTGTGAAAACAGTCACGGCTGAGAGGCAATGCAACAACTAAATTCAGACGATCTCAGATTGCTTTAAATGTTTTTTGCGGAATAAAAATGTTAAGAACAGAAATTATCATTCAAATGTATGTAGTGTCATTTTCATGAGGATGAATGTGTCATGTCTAAGTGGTGCACTGTGTTTTGGCAGCTGGTGTCTGCAGAAGGAGGCTTTGACGTGGTTTGTAAAAAGAAGAAATGGTCCAAGGTCAGCAGTCGCATGGGTTTTCCCACTGGGAAGGGAATCGGATCTCTGCTGCGCTCTCACTTTGAAAGGATCCTGTATCCATATGAGCTCTTCCAGTCCGGAGCGTCTTTAACTGTAAGTGACACTTCAGTGCTCAGCTTGTACATCACCTGTTTCTGTTCTGATGTCTGACGTGTGTCTGCAGGGTGTTCACAGGTTGCACCCAGAAGCCCTTGAGACTGAGGACCTTGATGAGGGGATTGGAGGTGTAGAGGTGGAGGAAGAAGAAAAGGCAACTGAGAGAAGAGTGGAGCGTTCTCCTCGACATATGAAGGACGAGGTTGGTTCAACAGAAGAAGCTTTTGTTTCTGACGATCAGTATTCAGTCACTTAATACAACATCTTGAGACAAAACAATAGTACTGATATATTTTTTTTCGATGTGTCAGTGCAAGTTGCAAGTCCTGTCTGGAAAACTGCCTCTTTAAAACTAATAAGCATAAAATGTTGAATCAGGTCACTCTATATGGTGTCAGATTAACCAGACAGATGAGCAATTTCTTTCAGATCACAGCTGCATGTGATGGACATGCATTCTGCATTCTGCTCACATCATCTGATGTCTGACTGTCTGAAGTGCCTGTTAAGCTTTTTTAAAAGTTTTGAGACAAGCTTAGTGAAGTTCCTCTCTAGTTAAGTGCCTGCAGTACTCCAGATGACTGCTGACGCTTGCTGTTGTCATAGGGACAGTACAGTGTTATAAATGTTTCTTGTCTAACATGTCTGTGTGTGTCAGAGGGAAAATGAGGAGCCTAAAGTCATGCAGATGTTCAGCAACAGCCCTCGGATGATCTCCCTTGACATCACCCCTGGTGAGACTCCAATCCTTGTCCTTCTTCAGCAAAACTCACTCTGTTTGCTTTTCTTATTCTTCTAGTTAATTTCAGTGACCTGAGTAAAACCCTGGCTTTCTTTACTTTAATTCGGATGTACGTGAGTTGACACCCATTTAATTTTGACCTGAGCAGCGTGTCTGTGTGTCTGTGCATGCGTCTGTGCGTGCGTCTGTGCGTGCGTGTGTGTGTGTGTGTGTCTGTGTGTGTAGATGACGATGGCTACATCAGGAAGCAGAAGCACTTGAAGGCTCAAGCATTTGCCCTTAAGATGCGTCCACGCAAGGAGATGCTAGAGGTTGATTACGTAAGTATGAAGTCATCATTAACATGTCAACACTAAACTGTGAGTCTTAGCTTCTTGAGAACATCTTGAGCTGTCTTATTCAGTACATAACTAAACAAGCCTGTTAATGTCATTTACTGACTGCAGGGTTCAGGATGGTTGACTTGTAATCAAGCACGTTGTCAAATATAGACATAGACATTTATGTTTACAGTTGGCAACGCTAATATACATCTTATGATGAAACTTTTAGTGATGCCATATTTTATTTCCTTGTTTTTATTTTTGTACTTGTTTCTATAAAGCTGCTTTGCAAAAATATACAATTTGTTATACAAGTAAAAGCACTATGTAAGTATTGAATTGAACAGTAAGAGAGAATCAACATTTCTGTTCCTGTACCGTTTTTACGTCTTTACAGTCTGATCTGTGTTTAATGGCTGTGATTCTAAACCAGCGTAATAATTTGTGAAAAAAAATCACAAATAATTTTTGAAAATGCATTTCTTGTCCCATAATCAACACAGTGTCTGTGTCTCTCCCAGATTGACCTGTACATGTGCATGGTGTGTGGGCAGGGTGATGAGGAGGACCGCCTCCTCCTGTGTGATGGCTGTGATGACAGCTATCACACCTTCTGCCTGATCCCACCCCTGCAGGACATTCCCAAAGGAGACTGGCGTTGCCCCAAGTGTGTGGCAGAGGTACGGAAACCTTAGCAGCCCTAAAAAGACGGATGTGTGTCTGTCTGCTGAAGTGGTGTAACAGACCAATGCTGTCACCTCACAGGAGTGTAACAAACCCCGCGAAGCGTTTGGGTTCGAGCAGGCCGTGCGTGAGTACACCCTCCAGAGCTTTGGTGAGATGGCCGACCACTTCAAGTCCGACTACTTCAACATGCCAGTTCATGTAAGATCTTTATATAAAACCAGCTCCCTTCATTAAAACCTTGTTTCCTGGCTTCAGCAGGACAGTGGTAAGGGGCATGATTCTGAACTGCAGACACGTGTGTTTTAGATGGTGCCCACTGAGCTGGTGGAGAAGGAGTTCTGGCGTCTGGTCAGCAGTATTGAGGAGGACGTGATTGTGGAGTACGGCGCTGACATCAGCTCGAAGGATGTGGGCAGTGGATTTCCAGTCCGGGATGGAAAGAGGAAACTGTTAGGAGACGAAGATGTGAGCCACAGACATTTTATTTCATGCTCTGAATCTCGTATTTCACTCCAGAATCTAAAGAAAGTGTAATGACTTCTGCATAGCATTAAATATCCTGAGCTAAAACACACAATCCATCAAACATATTAACAGTACTCGTCAATTACTGATCAATATGTCTTGAGTCACAGGTAAACCAATCTGTTGTGTTTTAACTGAGGCAACAATTGCTTTGACCTACTGTATAATCGCATCACCCTTTACTCCCTCTGCTGGCCACAGCTGGTAATAGGGGTGTAATTCAGATATCTCCTCACGATAAGATATGATATTGATTCTATATCCAGCGATACAATATTTGCAGATACTTAAAAAATCATCTATACAGTTATAATTAGATTCATTTGGGGGTACATTGATTGATTTTTTTTTGATATACAGATATTATGTGGCTAGTTTACACAGCCAGTTAGATTTTTATTCCCTCAAAAATACATAAAATAAATGTTTAACTCTTTAAAAATTGCACATACAGTACCCCACTTGAGACATTTACAACAAAAAATACCCTGTAGTTTATATTTTGTAAATAAAGAAAAATAATGGGCTCATGATTTGAGAGTGACTGTATTTCAACAGCCAAAGTGCCTTCTTCAATTCCATTTGACATGTCAGCCTTACCTGAGCCTTTTAGTACAAACGGGCTTTGCAGACTTTCTTTATTTGAAACAATTTCTTGTTCATATTTTTTAATATTAATTTGTTGTTAATTTAATTGTGGGGTAACATTTGCCCTGGACATGTCTCGATAGTGTGTGTATGTGTTTTTGTTTTGTCAGGAGTGAGTTATTAACAGGCCTGTAGTGATTATTCTAGCGCACACAGCTGAAGCTTTGATGGTGGTGTTATGTCATTGATGATCTCCTCAGGAGTACGCTAACTCGGGCTGGAATCTGAACAACATGCCGGTCCTGGAGCAGTCGGTGCTGACACACATTAATGGAGATATCTCAGGCATGAAGGTGCCCTGGCTGTACGTGGGCATGTGCTTCTCCTCCTTCTGCTGGCACATTGAGGACCACTGGAGCTACTCCATCAACTTTCTCCACTGGTAACAGCCAATCACAGACCAGCTGCTCTGTCTTGCTCTCAGTGTGTCTGGATGAATCTGTGTCATGTTCTTCTGTGTTTTAGGGGTGAACCAAAAACTTGGTATGGAGTTCCAGCACATGCGGCAGAGCAGCTGGAGTCGGTCATGAAGAAAGTTGCTCCTGAGCTCTTCGACTCGCAGCCGGACCTGCTGCATCAGCTCGTCACACTGATGAACCCAAACGTCCTGATGGAGCATGGCGTCCCGGTACGGAGTCTGCCAGAGGGTGCGCGTGCGCGGAGGGTGCGCGTGCGCGGAGGGTGCGCGTGCGCGGAGGGTGCGCGTGCGCGGAGGGTGCGCGTGCGCGGAGGGTGCGCGTGCGCGG
>JAZGTJ010012704.1:0-15633 GCA_036877575.1 Botia almorhae
CTGGTCTCCACTCTGGCTGCTCTGTCTGTCCTGCCTGTCTTTGTTAGGGTCTCTGTGCTTTGTGCCGTGCGTCCTGCGTTTGGTCTTTCGGTCTTTGCAGGGGCCGCAAGAACCCTCCAAGTTTCCATTCATGCTTCTCATTACTGGGGCATGTTGAGGTTTTATGGAGTCTTGTAAACCCTTGAATTACTGCACTTTAAAATAGATTTTGACACTATTATGTGACTGTGCTTATGCTAAAGCCTTTCATTGCTAGACGGAGGACTCGTAATGGCGGACGACAAAAGAGCATGACTTGTTAATTATTTTTAACTGCCGGATAAAATGATTATGAAGTAGGTAAAATGCACAAAGGGCCTGTAACGGCTTAAGACACGTCGTGGCGTTTCGTCAAAAAACGCGATGAAAACGTATAAATCAAGATTCTTCGCGATTTCCAAAGAAGGGCGGTAAACAAATGTTTTTAAAATGTTGTAAAATGTATAAAAACACATTTTTTCATTCATCATTCATAAAACCACAAATTTAAAGTGAATATGAACCAAAGTTGAAAAAAAATAAAGTAGCAGAATCAACAACATTAGGTGAATGCCACACAACCTGAACAAAGTAAAAGTTGTGTGACTATCTCGGCGTGTTCATCTTGTATGCGTCTCCTCGCAGGTTTCTCTGAGGCAGGAGCCGTCTGCTGTGCGGCAGAGCGGTCAGAATAGGTGGCAGCCAGTCAAAACACTGCCTGTTATTTCAGCCAGGGCCCAAGTGCCAGTAAAGAGCTTCTTTTCATGGACCCTTAATGTGGTAAAGTGATCTGCTGCACAATAGGGACACTCGAGGAGGCCATCCCCAGCAAACAGGCCAAAACAAACAGCTCCCCTAGGCCTGGCTGCCTCACCCCAGGCCCCTCGAACACACCCCAGGCCCCTCTCAGGTCTGCTTCAGTGGGCATGCAAACATAAATACACTCACAGATACTGTACACACAGACGCTGTCCGCATTCATTCGGATGCACGCGGAGCTACTCGATACGTACACAAACATGAATTACATCCACGGAATAAACAATAACACATGCTGTGATGACTAACAAGCAAATAACAGACTCATTGTCACTTGGAAAAAGTAAATGAATCTCACACCCTCATCAACTGCTCCAAATTTACACAAGATGTCTTCAAGCACACATAATGTTGTTGGTCTCTGGTGTGCCTTGGGTAAACTGATGTTTAACTTAAGCTGCAGTGCGTAACGTTTGCCTCTACCTTCATCTCTGTTCCAACCATAAAGTTGCAGGTTACTTTATGTCCTTTTCTTACAGGTGTTGAACCCAAACTGACCTGGGAAATCGAACCCAACAGCTCAAATTATAAATCATTATTATAAATTTACAGTTGCAAACTGGGGAAAGGTAAGAAGACTATGAACACTGACCTATTACGTCTTTGCTCAATAACTGATGTGTTTTAGGGAAAAAAGTTATGAATCACAGCTTTAATCAGCTGCGGTTATCTTTAGGAGCACATCTGAATTTGCCAAAATATCTATCAAAAACTACAGTATGCTATTTGCAAAAAGGCAATTCACATATCATTTACCATTAAAAAGGCCTTCTTTGAAAATCAATATGAAGGCATGATGTAAATCTCCACTTTCATACATACATAAAAGGCCATTTCGGTTTCATTATTACGGTTTTGTGCCATTCAAAAGCTACATTTGGAGAGGTATGCGTGTTAGACCAAAAGCTGGGCTGTGGCTTTGACTTTGTGTGGAAGCTTTTTCAATATTGACCACAGCGAGCATTTATGCGGAGGCCCAGCTGGCTCGGAGACAATTTGGCTGACAGTGTCAGAAGAATTAGTGCTTGCTTTTACAAGCTCAGCCTCAAATTACTTCTCTAGCACTCCGCGCTACCCTCAGTAAATGAAACGAAGCGAATTCAAAAAGAAACTTTACATGAGGCCGCACCATGTCTGTAATAAGCCCTCTCCTCCGATCCAAAGACATAATCAAGACAATAAAAGGCCAGCCGTTTACCACACAGCAAAGATCATGAGAATTATACAAGCACTACAAATGCTGGCGGAACGGGCCTTTTCCTAGTGCGCTGTGTGCGAGAGCGAGTGAAAGGCGAATGCCTTTCTCTCTTTTCTTCTTTATTCACTCCTTTTCTTCTCTTCTCCTCCTTGTCTGTTGAAACATGTGGTCAGCTGTTGTGTTTCCACGTGGTCAGATGATCAAAGGCAGAGCGGGACAGTAATTGTCCCCCGCTGAAGCGCAGCTCGGCCTGGGATCAGCGTCCCAGCAGGTGGGGGGACAGCCATGAGAACGGCCCAAGAAGCCGGAGGAACGCGAGAGGCCCTGCCTGGCAGAAATAAAGACTTCCTAAGGGTTCCTTCTCTGACAACAGAGTCGCTCAGGGAGAGTGAAAAATGAAGCCTCCGCACATTTTGGGGTTTTTTTTGGAAAGGGGGAAAATGGGGCCACCACGGGGGGATGGTGAAAATGAATGCATAAGAACAAGAGATTATAATATTTGAAGAAAGAGAGGGCTTTGATTGGGAGCGATTCTTGTCTCAGATGCAGAATTTTAGCACCCCCCCATTCACATTTTCTAGAAGACACAATCATTTCACCTACATTCAGTTGTTTTCTTGATTATGCAAAATGCTCATGCGATCGTGCATGCACATGCTCGGAAACAGAATATGGATGTCTCTGGGGTGAGTACAGAGATGGGGTGAGAGACAGTCAGAGATAGAGACAAAGATAAAGAGAGAGACCACAGCTAAGTCAGTGTTTACCTGAAGACCAAAGGGAGCTGTGAAAGCTCACAAGTCATCCTACTTCACATATATGTGGGAGCTCACAAAACACTTTTCACTGCTGTCTGTCATTTTGATTGCCCAGCATGACTCCCTCCACCCTCAGCCCCCCCACCCCCCCCACCCCACCACCTCTTCCTCTGGCCAGATGGCTTTTTTTAACAGTCTGTGTCTTGCACCTCCACTCTCAGAGTTTGGGAGCAGAAGGAGGAGAGGGCCAGCGGGGGATAGGGTCTGCGTGGACAAATGGTTTTGAGGTAGCAGAGCAAATAAAATGGATTATGGGTAACCTTTTCACAGATACCTCACAAATTACCCAACTAACAGGGAACATTCTCAGTAGGTTGGCTAACGTTCTCTACATGTTCTCTCAAAGTTACCATAAACATTCTTGCAGTAACATTAACCTCGTGTATCCTATATATTAAAAATGTTATTCTTAAGTTACTAGTGAAACATTTTAAAAATGTTATAGAATTTAAAATGTTTGAATGATGTGTTTATAACCAATATTGTTAATATTGTTAGTCGAAAAAACAGGATGTTTTGAACAATCCTGGAACATTTAAAATAACATTTTAACGTTTTCATCACTTAATGGAAATATTAGGAAACGTTCTTACAACCTAAAGTTGTAAGCTTGGTAGTTTGCGACTCTTAGCCAAGGCCCTGGTAAGCATGGAGATCAATCATGGTGAAGTGAAATTGGAAAACCCCTCATATTGGGACAAAAGCTAAACTGATTAAACACTTCCAGGTACCATGTTTGTATTGTAATGGTCGTATTGAAAGAACAGGCACAATTTTCCTAAATCTTTTTTCCAGGGCAAAGATCACTTAACATACAGAGTAGCATTTCCAATCATCAGAATGGATTGGGAAGGTGGTTTGATGCACAGAACACTATCTTTCCCACAAAACATATTCATCAGATCCATTCCATCACAGCAGGTCTATTTCTACCAAACCTCAAAGCCCTCGGTTTTCTCAAAGTGGAAAACGGACCGGAAATGTGATTTCATCATCACAGGCATTTCTGTAGCAACGGAACCTGAAGACACAACAGCCCTACAAACATTTCAACATTAAGGAGCTTGATTGACTGGGAAGGGTAAACAGACCTGTCAGTCTTCCCACAGTCCCAACAGGAAGAGGTTGGAATGATGGTAGACATCCCTACTGTACAATTCCATACATGACAAATTCATTCACAGATCCAGGACAGAAATTCACATTTTGCAATAATTGCATTTCTGACAATTCTACAGGGATTTAACTAGAGGTTCAAGGTTATTGGTATGGTACAGAGAGCTTTTTTATTACTCGAAGTAACTGTTGATGGATGTATTTAGAGCTCTTTACGGTCTTCCATGATGGCCAGAACACTCAACTGGTCATTTTGAAATACGCAGGGAAACCCCTTTCGATGCTAATCCAACACCAGCCAAATCAAATGCGAAACAATGACACCATACGTACCCGAAACAAAATGTCAGGGCAAGAAAGGACTGACATTTGACTTCCTGATGGATGTCATTATGTCACCAGGCAACATAGCATGAACGCACTGCTTGAATAAAAGGGCCATTGTCGCACTGCAATCAATAAAAGAGGGTTGTTTGTTTTTGCAAATAATATGCATGAGAAACAAAATGGCACCTTCTAATCAGGCGCATTCTAATGGGTCTGTCTGTTTGTTTGTTTGTTTGTTTGTGGAGTACCAGAAAAATTACTCATTTAAACTGTTTGGATTTTAACAAAAAATTCAAAATTCTTTTTTTTTCCCCTACACAGGTGGCGATTTCTAACAATCAAATCTAACAACTATTTTAGAATTTTTTTTTGTTTGTTTCATGATGGGCTTCAAAAAGGTACACACGCTGGGCTAAAAAGTAGCCCCTAAACATGATTTTTAAACGAAACATGGTTAGATGAACTAAAATGACATCATAACAGACAGATCACAGACGAGTCATGTCGCTGGATTAGGACACCGTCCCCTTCAGCTGAGATCGGTGACATCGGCCCTTCCACTCCCATCAGCCCTACTCAGGTCAGCGGCTTCATGTCACATGACACCAGGGCCCTGACCCCTCTGTGGTGACATGTTCCTCCAGGGTCAGTCGGGTGACTCAATTAGCAAGGGAGACAAAGACCTGGGCGTACAGAAGGCAGGAGATCAGCCGCCCCACCAGCGTCCCATCCAAAGCAAAACAACTCTTCGGTTCCCACTGCCTGTCTGCGTCTGTTCGCCTGGCCAAGCCCTCATTTAGCAGTTCACGGACTGGAGACATGCCCACTGCTCTTCAATGAGCATGCGATGACAGCCAAGAACCACTAAAGAGCTGAAGAGTCACTCCTGTGCCACATGGCAAGACCGACAGCGAGACTACAATCTAACATAGACTGGCACTTGCGGACGAGTCAGACCGAGTCTGCTCTTGAATTGACTGGCATGCGCAGGAGTGTCAGAAAGAGTCTGCTCTCAGACAGACTGGCATCTACAGGCGCACATGCTGGGTGGGGAAATAAAGCTGCTCTTTGGTGTAGTAACAGAACATGCAGGGAAATGTATGCAAGCATATGTGTTTACTGCGTATAGCTTACACTGTTACACAAACATCAATCGGCGGCACGTCTTAGACGACACGTAGGCACACGAGCGCGCACACACGCCCCTTGACACTAGACACCCACTTATATACACCCCCACCCCCTAGATCTCTTTTCCATCCCTTTTAGAGTATGGAATATAGAGAGTCATCCGGAGGGAATGAAGCAGAGGAAGATTTAAGCTGAAAGCGTGATTGTAGTTGGAGATCACAAAATGCATTGAGGTATTTTAGGTGAATCTTTTTTTGATAGAGGTGCTCAATCAGAGGTTTAAACTCTCCTCTTTTGGCTGCTGTGCAATCGAGAGAGGACGTATGCACAGATAATCATGCACATGCACGCACACACACGCATACCCTTTTCATCCTGCGTTTAACAACCACATACTCCCTGTGTACTTTGATGATGCAGATAACCTGCTGCCAGAAAGAATTGTTCCTTGCGCTTCATCTTCATCCTTTCATAATTCTAGCACATGCTTTCAGAAGCAGATAAATAACAATGGTTTCTCAAAGTACTGTCTCATTGCGTGCATGTTGCAGAAGTAGCCTACAACGAGTATGCACTCTAAAGACTACAGTGTGCATGTCCAGTCTTGTTCCCCATTCTACCCCCTTTATGAAAGAATAATTCTACCTCTCCAAAATTTACCAGCACTAAACTACAGTAAGTACAGAACAACAGCTGGCCTTGTGATTTCCATACACACCAACACACAGCTGCTCTCTCATGCATCTGCCGAGCTCTTTATGAAAACAAACGGCTCACAACCCCATAAACATTCTCATAAAGTCGTCAACTATCTCCAAAATTACAGCACTGAAAAATGCATTAGACACAGCCTTGATTTGATCGTGCAAAATTTCTCGGCTCATAAATATATGTATATAGTAATTCACCGAGCGCACCAATTACAAGCCGAGCAGAAAAATTGTCAAACAATGTTTCGACATGTTTAATAACATTGGGGTATGATTTGTCAACGCACTGCACCAAACAGCTGCTAATGAGTGGCAATGGATGCCTGAAGCTGCCTGGCCAAATCTCAGGGCCTTGGAGGACTATTCAACTATTGTCAACAATTAAACTCCGGGTCCTCGCCCAAATGCGACTGCAGTTACTGGATCACACTTAGCTAATGGCTCCCTTTTGGCAGCTGTAATTACACATTGATTAGCTTTACCCACTTCAGTTTTTTCACACCTCACCTTGTGTTCCTATAGTCTGCAGTGAGCAGATCTGGGAACAGCCACACAGGCCCGAGTTGTCTGTTGGGGGCCAGACCTGTACGAAATGGCACCTTGCACTGTGGATTCTGTGTGTGTAGATATATTTAGTTAGTGCTAATCCAATTGAGGCCAGTGTTTCCTGTAAGGTGAGGTGTTGACAGACTACATAAACATATTAGTGGACAATGAAATCACCAGCACTGCGATTTTTAAGTTTATTAAGGTCCAGACAGTAAAAGAGGTTAGCCTGCTAGGAGCAACACTCCTGAACTGAAGTCGCATAAATGCTAATAATGTTTGTATTTGACCGAAATCAAGGTTTGTCACAACTGAAGAACTGAAAATTATCTTAAAAGTAAAGATTATTCAACAGTTTCAAAGACAGTCTAAATTAATTCCATAAACGCAAATGGACAAAGCATTTGCGTATATTTGAAATTGACAATATAATATAAACTTGTGGACATTATGGGATTTCTAAATCTGTCTGTTGTTTTAGCATAAATCACTGTCGGTCTGTCTGTCTGTCAGTCAGTCAGTCAGTCAGGCTGAAGAGGCTCAGCCATCCTCTTTACCATAACAGATAGACATGCATATCTGAGCAATAACCACAAGCAACAGACACCAACTCCTCATCCGGTTATTGTTCAGATCCACTTCCTCTTGTGATTATTCCTGCATAGCAGACAGTGTGTTTCAGTTTAATTGAAATTATTAAAAGCTATTAAAATTAAATTGATATTCGACTACAAACTGATGCGAAATGTATCAAGGCACGTTTCTTTCTTTTCATCTTTTCAATGTTAATTACAATTTAGTGATGATTGAAAATGCTAATTAGTGTTTTGGATGTTAAAAGCAGAGGAAGTCATTTTTATTGCCCATAAACAAATGTAAACAAAACATGCAAAGGAGCATCTGATTAAGAAATCATAATAATAAAGCCAATATTGGTTAAACAAACATAATTCAACCGATATCCTCTCATACTAACCCCAGATTATGCTTTCCCAAGTCAAATCAATACATTTCCTCATGATGGTTTCCATCAACTGAACTGAAACAGCGAGGCACACCTTCCTCTGATCAATATTACAGCAGCCAGGAGAAGGTCCAGCACCACAGACACCAGCTTTGTAGCCCGAGTGTCTTTATATGTTCTCTGGAGGACACATAAGGCATATTTAGCCCAGCCTGCAGTCTAGATGCACAAGCCTGTATATTTCTAGATTACCCATCCTGATCCCCCCCACCCCCCACCCCCACACACACACAATGTATGTATGAAACAGCATAAGGTGTCTTGATTTAAGTGGCTTTCCCTTCTCCCCACTGAAGTTAAATGGTGCGCCGTGTGTTCCACTGTATGCCAGGAATTGAAACACTTAAAAAGCCAACAGCGATAAGCCAAGCACAGACACCCCGCAGACAGACCACCTCGCCTTGGAGACACTTAAGCGTCTGTGGCTTTGACAGCATTTTCATCACACACCCCCACATCCCCACCCCCCCCTTTACCATCTGTGAATGTGCCCGGCAACATCAAACTCGAACCCGCAGCCAGGACACAAACCTACGATCCTCAACCGACAAAAATGACAGTCAGTCACGGCGGAAAGAGGAGACACTGAGGCGGCAGGCGCAGGTTAACATGCACCATCACACAGGTAATGGTTTCCCCTTTTCTCTCCTCTTCTCTCATGAGAGCAAAGCTGCAGGGAGAGGCCAGTGGTGCCATGTGTGCAGCTACAGGCCGCCCTGGCAGCCGGCACTGCTTGCACTTGCATCAATTACAGTGGATGGGCCTGACAGCTGTAATTGCATACCTCAATACTGATTATGTGCGGTCTGTCATGGAGACCAGCAAGGCACCTATTTTCCTGCACTCGTTTAAGCAGTCAGTTGTCAGGGCAAAGTGGCAAAGCAGGAGCGGCCCTCTTCCAGAAAGAGGAAGGGAGGGGACGGCGCAAGGCAGCGGTGATGTAAACCCCCCTCCTCGCCGCCTCGGTCTTGGCAAGATCTCCTGCTGCTCGGGGCAGTAATAGCTACTGCATAAAGAGCCCGTGTTATTATTGTCACAATAGTGAGGGACTGATGGGAAATTGAAGCGGACTTGCTCATTGGTGCTGTTGTCTTCTTATACGGCACAAAGCACGGAGCCACGCACAACCAATTTAACAGGAAGTTGTCAATGCGACTCAACCCAGTATTTTAGACAATACTGAGGGGAAAGTGACTCAGTGATACCAATATGGCTACATTAGATGAGAAAAGTAAACCTGACCATAGGAAAAAAAATAACGTTGAGCTGAACTGCAGTCGAGATTCTGCTGTAAAGAAGCCCCATGGCTGAAGCACTGAGTCTACAGAAACAATTGCAAAGAAAATCAAATATACCATTAATATTAAATACACCGTCTATGCTGGGGGGTGTCGTAATATACCAGTATTGACAATAATTGTGATATTAATAACTGATTATTGATTCCATTTAATACTACACATATGATAATATGGTGATTAATTCAGCACCAGTATCTGGTTGATGCTTCATCATGGCAGGCGGTGATAAACATTTTACCTTAAACTCTTTCTCTGCCTCCCTACAAACTTATTTTTAGTGTAATTCACTTACCAGAAAAAGAGAAAACGACAATTAAAAATTAACGGATAGCATTATTTGCATATTTTTAATTTGATTCATTCTTTTGGTTCATTCATTCTTTTGGTCACGGTAACCGTGTAGTGAAAAGCTGATACTTCAACAGCCCTGGTCTACGCAAGTGAAATGCATTTGACAATCACATGAAGAACTAGTGACCTTCGCATTATTTTTACCAGCAGAGTCTGCAGTAAAATTACGGCATCTTTACCGTTTTTGCGATATAAAAATCTAGCACAGTCACATACAATGGATGCAATTTACACCTCAATTCCAGTCCTCAAATTCTCCCTCTTCAGCATTACAGGAAATTAAAAACAACTCACAGTACCCTACACATGCCACCCTCACCCTTTATAAACCCCCATTCCAGACATCCCAGACACTGAAGTCTGGCCAAGCCAATGAGTTTGGCCATTTGCCCAACCTGTCTGGCAAAGCAAAGTGAAAGTCTCTGATATAAATACAGTAGTGATGATTACACTAAGCATCTGGACCATAAAGACTGACAGACTCTAATGTGTGACTCAGATATGTAAATAATGGCAATCTATAAACTTAATCAATAAGGGATTTTAAAAGGAACACGCAACATAATCATAAAACCTTTTTATAATCATAAAATCCATTAAAAAATCATTTAGTCTGGAACAAATTTAACCAAAAATGAAACATTTAACCAAAAATGAAACATCGCCAACTCATTAAAAATCACTATAAATAACAACCAAAATTAACAGCATATTTGCCTACAAAGGTACTTCAATAATTTCTTAAATATTAAGTTCACCTCTAACTTAATTAATTATAAGTTAATTATATTGAGACCAACTTAAACACAATAGCACACAACAGCAATAGACACAATAGCAATCACACACACAAATACATACAAACAATACCTGTCTAGGGTAAAGAGGGGTAAAGCAAACTGGTTAGGCTTACCTGTGCTTTGATATTTGCCCATTAATTTCCATGAGTCCAATATTTTCCCATTCAAAGAAACCACGGGCCCATTGCAAAACAAACAGGAAACCCAGTTAGAGGAAACTGTACAGGTTGACTTTATACAAACACTTGTACTAAATCAATTAAGAGGTTATACAACTAAACAAACATTTCTTCGAGCACAACATTTTGTTATTTAAAAGATATGTATTTTTTGCATATCTTTTTAGATATACTTTTATGAAACAAGCATTTTGACGTTGAATAATGGTTTTCAACAATGTCATTGCAAAAGTTTCACTGAATATCGGTAAACGTTGAGATGGCAAATTGTACTAGACAGAAGCGTGTGCTTATGAATCCCTCATTCTAGCATCAATCCAGTGTGAGGTACAGCTCCCTTTTCAATGACCTTCAATAGCTTATTGATTTGTGCAAATACAAAAGTGGCCTCTTATTCAGCCCAAACTCTCATGTGTGCAGGTTTCATTGAACCGTGTGCCTCCATACACCTCCAAAGCCATAATCACAAAAGTGATAAAACCGCGTAGTATTTCCTAACCAACAAACATAACATCTAAGTGAGGTTGTGCATCGCTATTTGTCCAAAAGCATTGTGAGGATAATGGCATTTAATCCTCAAATTCAACCCCCACCCAGTCCATCTCCACACATCCAACCTCAACTGTCCTCCAATAATAAGCCGTCTAGTCGATGGCTTCCAGGCCTTTGTCATATCGCCTATCGACATGTTAGATTAAACAAAATTTCACATGTCAATTAAATGAGTGTTGCCTGGGTGATTAGCAGATCCCTCTAATTGTCTCCCTCCTCCTACGCCATCATTTTCCACATGGACGCACAGGAAAGACGGCTTTGTCCAACAGGGCCCCATCAAACACGCTGAAGATGGCTCTTTACGTCCTCCTCCACTTGCTCCCTTTCTCCAGGGGGAGAAGCTGAAGAGCAGAAGAGGTGAGATGGGAAAGGGGGGAACGGATTCACTTTTCAGAGCACCTCAGTCAGATCAGGACAACTCTCCGATGGGGTGCAGCATGAACACAAACAGCCCAGCGCACAGACTCATTCACACACTCCCACACGTGCACCCTTACTGATAATTACCCCATCGGCCCCCAGAGACAAGATGCCCACAAAGCCAGGGCCCCTAACAGTTTTAGACAGGGGCCAAGACACTCCCGAGGTTTTTCTCCTCCGCATATTCTAATCTCATTCTTCCGAGGCATATGTTTGTTTTCCTTTGCCATAATGAAGGTGATCTCTGAATCATCGTCACGTTCGCCCCATCGCATCTGCGGAATGATGTTAGAGGGTCGGTTTGGCCAATCAGAGCTTTCAGTCATGTAAACATCTCTTCCGAAACTGAACATTTAATAATATCTGCAGACATCCAACAGAAATCGAGCTTCAAAAGTAAGAAGACTATATTTTCTTACTAACACTTTACAAGCATTAAATGAAATGTCAGGGCCTACATTTGTAAGATTTTTGTGACCTACATTTTGCAATTTATGCGGAACACAAATGCGAATTAATGGCTTGAAAAGAACTAAATGTGTTGTAATAAATGGCAAGAGGGAGCATCTCCAATGTTTCCAAAGGAGAACAGCAGAAAAATGATGTGCCTGTTTTACAGGACAATTCCAATAGCTGTGAAACATGTAAACAAATCAAGTCTTATTCGGAATATGGACATTAATCAGAAAATGACGTGCATGCAAACATTCAGTTTATTTTTTACACGTTGCACCATTAAATCCATTTGTTTTGTTACTGACCCAGGCGTACTTCAAAATGGACTTGAACCGTTGGCACTGGACTCATTCCACAGATTGAAAAGTACAAACCCAGACTATTGTAAAAATAAAACTTTGAGGAAACCAAAAACCCAATTTGACCACTTCACTACGTGATTACACTTTCTTCTAACCTGCAGTCTTGCGTCTTGTTCTCTCATCCAAGTGATTTTGGGGTCTGGTCAAAGAGGACACTGCACTTTCTCTAGTGCACACAATGGAAATGTCCCGTTGAGTCCAAATTTGCTGGAAGTTTCCTTTAAGAGGAACACAGAGAATGGGCTGTACGGTCTAGTTTTTGTGCTGAGGCAGCAGACCAGAGAAGTGTTACACAGGGCTAAGAATAGATGAGGGGAATCTCTTCCTTCTCATCCGAATCTGCCTCACACACTGAACGTGGGCATGCGTGTGACATTCATCTTCACTCGAAATTCATTCACTCAGAAATCTCGCCTGCTCCCCCTCCTTTACGCACTTCATTTTCCCAGAGGCCTGTATTACGAATGTGTGCGTGTGTGTGCCAGGCAGAGCTGTATTTTTCATATACTCATACACACACACTTTCATGCAAGAGAAGCAGCATAGCTACTTGAAGAAGTCTCAGTGGAGAGCTAAAAGACTGTCTCTGAATCTGATTACACCAATGAATTCTCTTCTGCACACATTACTTTACACATTAAACACACATTTTGACTGTCTGTCCTAAAAATGATATTCTACACTATTGGTGTCAGCGACCTTGAATGACCCTCTTTGTAATAACATTTCATGGGTTCTACAAAAGTTGGAAAACATTTTGTCTTAATTCATTTACACTTAAAAGCAAATCCACAATTTTTTCCGGAAATATTTTTGATATGCTGGCTGAAGTCTCTTCATATCCTGATAGCAATCACCAAGTATAGTGGTATAAACGTATTTTTTAATAAATATACCCCTTCTGTTGAAGGCGCAGGACCATAAAATCAATCATCCAATCACTGCATTCGGTCCGACAGCAATAATAGGACATCCTACTTGCCTGTCCAACTATGTATGCATTCATGGCTTTGCTAAGTGCTCTGAAGGGAGTGTGGGACCTTATGCTTTCAAAGCTAGGTTGCTATTGCTAGCCTTTTCAAAATTGCCTACCCTACTTTTAATGTACAGGATAGAGAGGTAAAATGCATATTCAGGCAAGACAGACAGACGAACAGACAAACAGAATTTGTTCTGATAGTTCTGAATTTACGTTTTAATGCTTGTTACAGCAGTAACTGTAATTGTAACTACCCTCAATCATTAAAATACCCACATTGCTGCAAATAAGTGGGGTAGGGCAGTGGGCGTTGATTTAAGAGGAGGATTACGTTTCTATGGCAACACTTCACAAGTTCAAGTCCCACCGTGTTGAGGGCTGAGTCGCAGAGCTCGGCTGCATTCTTTGTTGGGGGCAGGATGGAGTAGAGTGTATGTAAGAGCTTGTGTGTGTCGGTTTAGGACTGGCCCTGTAACAATAAATAAATCATGTACTAAGGCTCCTAAGGGACAAGGGTTGTGGAGTGGTCAGGAGTGGTGTGGCCCCCTAGCATCATAAAGGGGTTGGTCTTGGCCTGGCCCAAATCTAAAACAGCCAGGTAATCAAATGAATCTGCGGGGCCACTCAGCTCTGTCACAATGTGTAAGGGCCCCTGTGTTTAAGCATGGCTGCATTCACAGTGGAGATAATTAAGGTACAGTTTAACACAAATTGCTGAGGACAGAACCCAGTGGATGGCCTGAGGGGTCACAGAAGTTGGATCAAGTTTAGACAGCCACATCACCTTTTGCCGTCTGAACAGAGTCTATAAACTGGAGTGACATGGGAAACAACATTAACGGAGAACCAGTTCTGTGTCGTGAACCTAATCTACCGAACCAATTCTAAATCACACCACACAGTAACTCCACAGAAGAAGGAAAGAAAATCTGTTATGACAATGAGACCTGAGATGATTACATCAATAAAGCAGATCAATACGTTCTCTTACCTCTCTCTCACAACCCTGACATACTTGATAGGTCTTGTGCGAGCAAGTGCCGCGTGTCGCAGTCAAAAGATGACATAAAAAGAAAGTCGGCTTTCAACATCTGACGATGATTGCAAATTATGTGCATCTTCAACAATAGGGAAAGGCTTTTCCCTTTAGATTGCCACCCGTAAGTGGCAGAGCATCTAAATTCCATCACAGTCAAACTCCACGACACCTTTGTGGCAAAGAATAAAACAAGGTCAATATTTAAATCTTTTTTTAAAAATTCTGTTTATCCTTCCAAATGTTTGAGGTAAATCCTAAGACAGACATAAGAGAGATCCTTCTCTGCTGTACTGATGTATTCATATCTATACAAAGAATAAGCAATCAAACATGGGTCAGAGTTTTAAAGATTAGTAGAGTTCAAAAACAAAAGTTAAAGAATCTGTCATTTGATATTTATTGATCACTAACCCAAAAGCCCTTCTCAATGTCATCGGTGCTTATATCTCCGTAATTAAATAAATCTGCTGACAAAACAACCCTTTCATCTAGAGTACACATTTAAATTTCCTCGAAAATGCTTCAACACAAATAACCCTCAACGGGCGTCCAATCAGATGCCAGTCTTTACAATGTGATGTGCTTTACTTGTTAAGCTATGATTTATACATCCGAGTGCCGCACAGCTTGACACAAACAAACATCATGAAATCTATAGCAATTAAATTTCAGTTATGGTATAGATTTCTATAATCAGAATGTGATAAACGTTAACGGGAAGGTTTAGCAAAAATATCCGCCATTATTTACTCACATTTTGATCTGGCATTTTTGTGGAATTTGTGGAATATCCTTGCTACTCTACATAGGAGAAAACACCATCAATGCATCATATAAAAGGTTTACGTGACCTTTGCTTGGGTATTTTTATATATTTCAAGTTCATACAATATATATATATTTTAACTATTCCTTTAACTTAGTCAATGCTCAAAAAAATGTGTTAAATGTATAAAGAGTTACTATAGAAACAGCACATTGCTACATTTTAAACTAATAGCAATTCATTTACACAAACATTGCACATTTTATTCAAATCAGCTTTCAAGAGAGGAGCACAACAAGCAGTTATGTAAACAGTCGTGACATGCTGAATTAAAAAGTTCCATTTGTTAATATAAGCAAATAGATAAAATAATCACAAAAGTGATTAAGCCATACAAAGTGGCTTAGAATATATTTAGGCTTAAATTACTGTGATTGAGGCATACACACTCAAAAAAGAGCTTTGTCTTCTGCCAGATAAATGCCAGATAAATGCCAATGACCATTAATTATTTATCTGTGGGCCTCCAAGTTAATCTAACCCTCTGCCTGCCTGTCCTCAAGGTGTGAGACCAGTCCTGCACCAGTATCAAAATCAAATTAAGATAGCCAAGCAGTCATTTGCATACCAAACACACCATAAAATTCTTCCCACCCAACTGCATTGGCCTGCAGTTGTAAACCAAAGTCAGACTCAAGTTTTCCCTGACCATGAGAAC